>BJCM01028822.1:0-20418 GCA_018326385.1 Flaveria bidentis | reverse complement strand
ATGCATGCATTAATGAATGAATGAAAGTAAGAAAGGCTTGCAAGCAAATGTATGGAGGTTCACACCCAATGAAGGGTGTTAGCTCAACTGTGTGCGGGTTAGCTACCCTAGAAGGATGCACACTAGGGTCCAATCCTTGTGATTGACCATATGTATGGGATCCTTGCCACTTGCCCTAGGTACTAGAGTCAGCTTCGTGCACAATGTTCGAGGTCTATGAAAGACCTCAGGCCTAGTAACCAGCTTCGTGCACAATGTTCGGGATATAGCATATGGCAAAGATCTAGAATGAAAGAGAAAAGATAAGTGGTGAATGTACTTGCCCTAGGTACTGGAGTCAGCTTCGTGCATAATGTTCGAGGTCTATGAAAGACCTTAGGCCCAGTAACCAGCTTCGTGCATAATGTTCGGGGTATTGTACATGTCATCGAATGAAATGAACGTACGAATGAAAGTCTGAAAGAAAGTAAGAAAGTATGAATGAATGTGAATGAAAGTAACGAAAGTGAATGATAATGACGTACGATGAATGAACGAAAGTTAACGAATGAATGATGAAGATAATAATAATATTATCTATGTGTACGTATGATGTGTGATCATGTACGAAAGAAAAGAACGGTTTTAAACGAAAGTAAAGTATGTTTTATTTTAAAACTAGGACTCACTCAGCAACCCTGACTTTTATGTGTTTTCAGTTGGCATGTAAGGTTGCTGAGGATGGAACGGGGCGGCTACTTGGCTCTCTTTGGATGACATTCTTTTGTTTAATGTTTTTGCATTGTAATGCACAAATGATGTTTCGTAACAAATGTTGTATTAACTTGCAAAAGCATTTATGTTGGAATGAAAAGTTATTTTAATGTTTCCGCTGCAATATTTTGTTAAAGTTAATCTAATTATATGTTTTATGTGCGATGATTGACCAGCTGTAAGTGTTCCGGGAACGGGGCATTATAGAGGATCAGACATATACCCTGCATTTACAAAACCAATTAAACTTGTTTTCGAGTGTTAGTAAAATACATACACATATCTTTTGTACCTTGAAGATTTTGAATATTTTTTTCACTCCATTCCAGTGCCTTCTTGTCGGGCATGACATATATTTTGCTAGTAAGTTTAAAGAAAAGGAAATATCTTGTCGTGTATGACTAGCAAAGAACAATAATGCACTAATTGCACTTAAATATGACACTTCTGGACCAAAAATTTCCTCTCCGTTCATTGGAGGTCGAAATGGGTCCTTTTCAACGTCAAGCGACCTTACAACCATGGGATACTTGGTGGATGTGATTTATCCATATGAGATCTTTTAAGTAGTTTTTATATATAGGTTTCTTTATGCACAAGTATTCCATCTTTAAGGTATTCAATTTGTAATCCCATGTAAAACTTTGTCTTTCGAAGGTCTTTCATTTCAAACTCCTTTTTAAGCATTCAATTGCTTTACGGAGCTCTCCAGGAATTCTAATTATATTCAAGTCATCAACATACACAGCAACGATAATGTATTCAAATTTTGACCTTTTTACAAAGATGCATGGACAAACTGAATCATTTTTATAACCTTCTTTCAACAAATACACACTAAGACGATTGTACCATATATGCCCAGATTGTTTTAATCCATATAATGATTTGTTTAATTTAATTGAAAGACTGGCTTGAGAACTTGCTATACATGATTTTGGTAGTTTAAACCCTTTAGGAAGTTTCATGTAAATTCCAGTATCAAGTGAGCCATAGAGTTAGGTTGTCACAACATCCATTAGACGCATATCAATTTCTTCTTGTATTACCAGACTAATAAGATAACGAAAAGTTGTTGCATCCATCACCGGAGAATATGTCTCCTCATAATCAATTCCAGGTCTTTGCGAAAATCCATAGGCTACTAATCTTGCCTTGTATCATATAATTTTAATTTTCTCATTACGTTTTTGCACAAAGACCCATTTATATCCAATGGGCTTTACACCCTGGGGTATATGAACCACATGTTTAAAAACTTCTTGTTTATTGAGGGAATTTAATTCTGCCTCAACTGCGTCTTTTTATTTTGGCCAATCATTTCTATGTTTACATTCCTCAATGGATTTTAGTTCATGATCCTCCTTATTTTGCATTACTTCTAGCGCTACATTGTATAAAAATTTATAATTGACGTCGATTTTATTTCGGTTCCATAATTTTTCAGACATGATATAATTTATTGAAATATCTTCATTTTTAGGTACCTAAGGTTCGTCTAGAACCATCATGTCTGGTGTTTCTTCTTGAGACTCTTTTTCTAGTATTTTTATTACCTCGACCTGTGTCACACCCCGACCGACTGCGGAATCATCGGGGCGGACGAATGTGAATCGATTGCTCATAGCACATGGTAGTAAATACATTGAAATAATATTAAATGTCATTTCATTGAATAATACTAATCAATCAATGTAATAAAATCAATTAATAACATAATAAAATTTGTCTTTAACTTTGACTAAGTTCAAATCCTAAGTGTGCATTTAGAATTTCACTAATCTTCATTCCTAAAATCATGTGAAAAAATAATGGGTCAGCTAACGAATTAACCAATGAGTAATCATAGGTTTGAATACATATATAGATTGATTAAATGATTGAAAACAATTCAATTCATATGGCAATGTCAAGACTTATTATGCAATAGTGTAACATAAAAGACAAACCAACACAATCAAACCTAATGACTGACTTGACTCGGTCCCCAGACGAAGCCTTATAGAATGAATGATTCCAGTTCCAATCACCACACGACTAAACAAATAGGATGTGTTTGTCAAACCAATAGATCTATCATTGTTACCGTGGTTGCATTAATTAATGATTGTGTTATCATCAAGTTTATCTAACTATGAAAACATAATTGCAAGTAATAACATAACATGTATTGAATTGAATTTAAAATGAAATAGAATAACAATGATTGAATATTGAATCACATGATTTCCCCAAAATATAAAACACATAAAAAGGACTATAAATACTCACATTGTATAACGATGGTTGTAGGGTTCATAGGAAAGCTTGGATGTTCAAGAGTTAAAGGTGATGTCTTAAAGGATAAAAAAGAAACAATAACTTGAGGTCGGAATTCATTATAAGAAGTTAGGATGTTTAGAGAATGTCAAAAAGCGAAAGGTAAATTGAAAAAAGGACTATTGCACCAATTTTAGATTCTGGACAAAATGTTTGATACGTGTTTGAACAGATTTTAAAAATAGCAAACGGTTTCATAAAATTATAAAAATTTACAGTTGACTAGTTTAAAGTTTCATGGACAACTTTTGTTTAGAAATATTTTTATGAAAAAACCTGTAAATAGGTCAAAACAGCAGCATAAGATAGAAGTTGTTGAAATGCGCACTTATCTTGTGAAGGGTATTATTGAGTCATCCAATTGAGTTTGAATACGTATAAATTATTGTTAAAAAGGTAATTCAATGAACTTAATATTGAAATTTGATTTACTAAATTTTTTTGTTATGACCAAGTTATGGTTAGTTGAATTCAAACTATATTCTACCAAATATATTATAAGGCACTTAGGTGCACTTTTAAAATTGCTAAAGCATGAAACGGGTTAGAACATATTTATTATGTCGATATATGGTATATTATACTTCATTTGAGTTACATAATTAAATATTTCAAGACTTTGGCATAGCCATCATTTAGGAAAGAATCATGTTGAATAACCGAATGTGGCGGCATAACCGTCCATATGCAAACGGGAGTCTTTGTTTACGTTAGTGTGTTCTTAGCTTGATTTAGGAATGTTAGTGATTGTTATAAGGTTAGTGAATGTTAGATTAATGATAAAATGATAATGATTAAAATAAAAAATATTTAGTAGAAGAAAGAATAAAAATAAGAACATAAAGTCATGGGAACAATCGGATGTTAGGATGATTTAAATAATATATAAATGCATAATATAGAAACAATATAAGATTACCATAGTATTAGAAAATTCTTGAAATTACTTGTAAAAGGAAATTATTGAAATTGATCAAAACCAATAGATGAAAGAAAAGATATGTGAGTGAGATTTTTGGAGAATGAGCAAATGAAAAGTGAGGCTAAAGCTTGATTTTATAGTTGAGGTTAGGAGGAGGTTATGAATTATGTTAATGGTGAGTTATAAGTCTTTTAAAAAGAGGTTATGATTGAAATTTGAAATAAATATAAGATTAAATAAAAGAATAATTACAATTTAAACTTTTAATTTATTAAAACCTTAATTTTAATTTAATGAACTTATTTTCTAATAAAACCTTTATAGACTTTATAAATCTCACAAAAACTTTGATATTTGATTATTTATTTGATTGAATATTTAAAATTGTATAAACATTTATAACCTTTAAAATTTTATAAAATTTATTTTATAAAATATAAAATTAAATTAAATTGATTAAGTGACACATTTATTACATTTGGAACATAAAACTATATAAAATGACTACATAATGAATCTAATTTATAATATTGACTCAAATAGGTTCGGGTTTGGGTTTTTAGTTTGAGAATGGGCCGGATGTTACAACCTGGCCATCTTCATTATTTGCTCATTTTTTCTTTCGAGGATTTTTATCCTTAAAACCAATTGGTCTACCACACTTTAGTCATGGATTAGACTCATTACCAATGTGTGGTTGTTTTTTTGAGACACTAATTTTTATTGGAGCATTAGTAGCTAGTATGTGTGACTTAGTGATTCTTTTTGGGTCAGTAAATGTGTCTGGTAATTGATTTGCTAATCCTTATAAATGAATTATCCTTTTTTATAAATGAATTATCCTTTGAACTTCTAGTTCATATTATTTAGTTCGAGAATCATGATAAGATAATTATAATTTATTCCAAATTATATTAATTTCCTGCTACTTTTCATCTCCCCCTAATGTTGAAAAAGTTGATTCGTCAAAATGACAATGACCAAATCTAGCCGTAAATAAAACCCCTGTCAATGGCTCTAAATATTTAATTATAGATGGTGAATCATACCCAACATATATTCCTAATCTCCTTTGAGGTCCTATTTTTGTGCATTGTGGCGGAGCAATTGGAACATGAACAACATAACCAAAAAATCTTAGATGAGAGATATCTAGTTACCGACCAAAAACCAACTTTAATGGGGAGGAAGTATGATAACTAGTTGGTCTGATGCGAATTAAGGTTGTTGCATGTAAATTTGCATGTCCCCAAGCGAAAACAGGTAGTTTTGATTTCATAAGAATTGGTCTACCAACCATTTGAAGTAGCTTGATAAGCAATTCAGCAAGATCATTTTGTGTATGTACATGTGGTACAAGATGCTCAACACTTATCCCAATAGACATACAATAACCATTGAATGTTTATGATGTAAATTCTCCAGCATTATCCAACCGAATTTTCTTTATGAGGTAATCTAGAAAATATGCTCATAATCTTATCAACTGAGCAAGTAGTTGTGCAAAAGCCATATTACGACTTGATAAAAGGCATACTTGTAACCATCCATTTGATGCATCAATTAGGACCATAAAGTATCTAAATGTTCCACTGGAAGGGTGTATAGGCCCACATATATCCCCATGTATTCTTTCTAAAAAAGTAAGAGATTCATTCCCCACCTTAATTGGTGATGGAGGTGTAATTAACTTTTCTTGTGAGCATACAACACATGTAATTTCCTTACACTAAAGAATTTTTTGGTTCTTCAATTGATGCTCACATGATTTTTTTATTATTTTTCGCATCATTGTTGATCCGGGATGACCTAGCCGGTCATGCCACACAATAAAGTTTTCCATGTCCATGATCGAATTTGATTCGATTGCAATAATTTTAGTAAAATACAAACTGGAGGCAAGTGCGGGTAATTTTTCTAATACATGCCTTGTACCCAAAATCATATTTGTGATTTGAAGGAATTCATCATGTCCTTCCCATGTAGTCTTAACATGATATCCATTTTGAAGAATATCTTTAAAGCTTATTATATTTCATCCAGACAATGGAGAAAACAAGGCATTATTAGGTTTAAATTGTGTTCCACGTGGTAATACTATATACACTTCTCCAAACCTTTTAATTAATTTTTTACTACCGGATATAGTACTAACATTTGCCTCTTTTATGACTAAATTAGTGAAATAATCTTTTTTCTTGAGAATTGTATGTGTAGTGGCACTGTCTATTAGACATATATCTTCATCATAAATTGTCAATTTAGTTAAGCATTTCATATGCTTCAAAACAAAACAAAGTCTCATAAACAAAATATCTAATATACTTTAGAAAAATCCTGTGAGTAATAATAATAAAAATCATCATAAACAAAATGTCTCAAATAAAAAAAATTCAAACAAAATGTCTAAAATAAAAGAAGTAACATAATTTGAAATCTAATTGTCATCATATGTAAGAAAAATTGCAAACATCTAATTGATTTGTATCGATAAGAGAGCCACCAATATCCAAGTTATTTGTATCAAAAAGAAAAATCATTAACATCCATATGAGTTTTATCATTAGTGTCTTTATAACCATTAGAATCAATATTATCAATCTCATATGTGAAGTTTATATCTATGCCTTGTTCTTTCTCTTATATGGATTGTTTGTAAAGTTCTACCAAGTGTTCGGGTGTACGACGTGTTCGAGCCCAATGATTATCACTTCCACATAGATAACAACCATTTAGTGTACTTTCATTCTTCTTATTACCTTTTTCATATCTAGATTTCTTTTTATTCCCGTAGTTCTTTTAATGGATCTTGATGTTTTTAAATCGAACACCATGATAATATCCCCGGCCATGTCCACATCCACGACTGTAACCACGACCACGACCATGATGTAACCATAACCACATCCAAGGCTACCATTCTGGTCTTAAAGTTGCCACATTCGCTTTTGGGAATGGGGCTATGCCTTCCGGATGAGTCTCGTGATTTTTCATTAGGAGCTTATTATTTTGCTCGGCTACAAGTAAACATGATATTAATTCACTATATTTTGTGAAACCCTTTTCACAATATTGTTGTTGCTACAACATATTTCATGAGTGAAAAGTGCTTTCTAGTTTATAGACTTAAAGTCTTGAAACCTTAATTGGATCCACTTATAACGAGCTCTAGGTAATATTACGATGTTCTGGTGGTCATATCTTTCTTTCAATTTAGTCCAAAGGTAAAGTGGATCCTTGATAGTGAGATATTCACTTTTCAAAACCTCATAAATATGATGACGTAGGAAAATCACTGCATTAGCTTTATCTTGGGTAGTTGCTTTATTACATTCTTTAATCGTATCACCAAGATTATTAGCATTCTGGTGTATTTCAGCATCTAATACCCATTATAAATAGTTTTTTCCTGTAATTTCTAAGGCCAAAATTCAAGTTTTGCTAGATTTGTCATGATAAACTATATTTAAACAGAACACATGTATTAATACATAAAACCCAATAAGTATTAAACTTGTAAGAATTGAGATTTATATTTGTAAGAATTATATGATTTGGATGTAAAGTAGAGTAGTGCACTCTAAAAAGTTCAAATCATATTTAGTAAAGGTTAGATAAGCTTTTAGAAACTAGAAATAATATATTATATTTTGTTTTCCTATTTTTTAAAATATCTTTATTGGTAACAAAACAATTGAAAATACATATCTATTTAGGAAACTTATCGTTGAACATAAGATGATATAATTTAATATATATATTTTTTGTAGTTTTAGGTGAGTAAAACAATTTTGAAATAAAACGTGTATTATTTAAAATATTCGTAGAGAAGAATAAATCAAAACTCTAATGAAATCCAAAATTGTATGAATTACAATTTTGATTAATTGAGAGATTGAATACAATGACAAAACAAATTGATTAGAAAATCTTGACATACCTTATGATCCAACTTCAAAGCAATTTGTGTTGATAACGTGTTGTAAAACAAACTTAATAGAAAAACAAGATAAAAATATGTAGAAAGAGAGATTTATATTATTGATTGTGAGTTTAACGATGAGATTCAAGGGTTGTATTTATAGGAGTAAGAAAGATAGTAATTCCATAACTCCAATAACCTTAAAGATCACATGATAATCTTTAATTCAAATATATCTCTAATTGAGTTTATCTATACAATTTGATAACCATAAAATAGTATTTATAATAATAATTCTTTTTTATTTCTTTTCTTTTGTTTTTTCTTTTGTTTTTTCTTTTGTTTATTTTTCTCTATCATTTCCTTTAAATTTGAAATAATTGATTTTAGCATTCATTTTTCTTTTTATTTTTAGAGTAAATTGCATTTTTCATCCTTTAGGTTTGTTGTAAATTTCAGGTATCGTCCTTAAACTAAAAAAATATATTAAACATCCTTTATGTTTTTAAAGTTTGTATGTTTTATCATATCCTCTAACGGGCGTTAAATTTAGTAGTTAAGTTAGGCTATGTGCCTTGCACGTTATGATAGTTTGGTCTTTTTATCATTAATAATAGAAAACAGAATATCAAAACCCACCCCACCCTAGCCCACCCCCACACCACTCTTTCTCTCTTTACCCTTTCTCTTTCTATCTCTCTCTTTTTCTCTCTCTATCTTCACACACAAGAAACACCACTACCACCCCTCCACCTCCACCACATGCCTACCACCATATTACTGTCCACCGTTACTTGCATATCACCACCAGGCCTACCATATATAGATAATGCAACATATGTATTGGCTATCAACAACATTTATTCCAAACTGATTCTAGTAAATTAAACACCATCAAGAACCATGAAAAAAGTGCCACACTTACTAAGAAAGCATCAACATCATTGGTCGCATACATTCATCGGTAGGGGTGGTGATGGAGATGAATGTGGGGGTGGTGGTGAACAGGAGTAAACTGGTGGTAGGGTGGGGGTGAATAAACAAATAGAAGAGATTAGGATGAAAGCACGAGCACCGAAGGTGACAACTTTGGAGGCGATGATAGGGAATGTGATGACGGAGGAGGCGATGAAACGGTCGTGTGTTCTGGGCGGCGAAGCTGTGGCGGTGTTCTGGTAGGCGGTGGTGGTGGCATGGCGGAAGACAAAATGGGGTCTAGGGTTTTCTCTTTATGATCGATGATGATGATGATGTGGACACGGTGGGCGGTAGGCGGTAGGGGTGTCAGAAATACCCGGACCCGAATAACCCGACCCGAAAAAACCCGAATAAGCTAATTAGGGTCGGGTTTCTGGTTATTTTAATATATATAACCTTATTCGGGTCAACCCGAATATCCCAAATCCTATTTTTATATATATATTTTTTACAAAATTCAAAATAATACTAAACTATAATTGAATCATGTTTCTATATTATTGAATACTTGAATCCCAAAAACATGAGCTTAATTCATGAGTTATATGAAGATTATATGCGAATTCATGCTCCACCAATACCACATACTAGATCTTCAACATCAACGAACCCTGCATGTACTACAACAAGTTTGGATTTTGGAGATAGGTTGAGAAATAACCCTTAATAGGGTCGGGTTGACCCGAACAACAGCCCTAGTGGGCGGATGGTGGCGATGGAGGTGGGCAGGCGGTAGAGGTGGCGTTGGGTGGGTGGTGGTGGGGGGGTAGGTAGGTGGTGGCGGTAGGTAGGCGGTGGCGGTGGAAGGGTGGCGGTGGTGTGTTCTTATGTGTGAAGATAGAGAGGGGGTAGAGAGAAAGAGAGGTGTAGGGGTGGGATTGGATGAGGTGGGGTAGGACGGGTTGGGTTTTAATATTTTGTATTCTATTATTAAAGGTAAAAAGACCAAACTATCCTCATGAGCAAGGCACGTGACTTGACATAATGACAAAATTTAACGTCTGTTAGAGGATATAACGAAACGTGCAAACATTTTTAAACTATAAAAGATGTTTATTGTGATTTTCTTAGTTTAAGGACAAATACCTGAAATTTACAAGAAACCTAAAGGACGAAAAATATAATTTACTCTTTTTTTTATTTTTAAGTGAACTCGAGAACATAATTTTCTTATTTTTCTTTTATTTTTTCATTAATAAAACTCTAAAACAAAACTTTTTTTTTTCTTTCCTTTCAATTCCTTTCTTTTATCTCTTTACCTGAACTCGATAACATAGCACAAGACATGAGAGGACCAAGGAAAAGAAAAATACGAAGAAAAGTATATAAATACATGTCTATGCTTATTGTAATCACTTACCTTCCATGAATATTATTCTCAGAAAGTATTAATTTGTTCTTATATCCGAGCTTGGTAACGTAAAGAATTCTTTTTCTCATGACGAGAGTAACGTTGCATGCATACCATTGGATGACTGGCTTAGAGCATTTTTGGAGAAGGTTATTAGGGATCCACTATGAGGAAGACCCACTCCATCAAAGCATGAACTTGTTAGATCTTTTGTATTTTTTTCAAATGTTGTTATCTGCTGGGCCTTGTTTTCTCTTGGTTAGCTAATTTGGTATAGCGTAATGGTAAACAAAGATATGACTCTTTAGAATCTGGTATGTTTCCCACGACCAAAGCACTCTATGTTTCATTAAGGATTTTAATACAATAGGTAGCTTCTCACTCTCATTTCACTGCAAGAGTAGACAACATTAAGGTCACACCAAAGCTAAAGATACCAAGCAACATCAATAAGTATGAAGAATCAGGAGACTAGAAGACCACCTAGGGTTTCTCTAAAGCAGTGTAGAGAGTGAATAATGAGAGATACATGTGGTGGTGTCATACACTCATATGTGTATCCAAACTCTATTTGGAATTACAATAATATGGTTTAATAATTTTCAAGATGGAAGTATTGACAACTTTGAACAACTTAAAACAAGTTTCATACAATATTTCAATCAAAAGATGGTATAATAGAGACTTGATCGAAACACGCAACATTAAAGGGAAAGACAACAAAAGCGTGGAAGACCTCCCACGAATATTCAAAATGGAAAGTTTGTAGATCAAACGAGCACATAATATGATGAGAAAATATTGGTTCAAATATGAAAAAAAACAAATGACTTTGTAACAGGGAAAACTCATGAAAATATTCACATGATACCCAAAAATGATAGAATGGTGAATACCTTTGTAAGAGGGAAAAAAGCATGGAATGAGATAAAAAAATCAACCCACCCAAAAAAGATGGGATCGTAAAGGAGTCACTAGAAGAAGGGTCAAGGACCTCCTATTAAGAAAATAATAAAGTAAGTAATAATAGTGTTAATTAGTTGTATTTTTCATTTAAATTGAAAGTCTATATTTAGATAAGATTGTGGTTGTTATTGACTATGGTAACTATTGTCTAGATGATCTTCTTTCCTTTGATTCCTTATGTTGTAATCAACTTATATAAGCCTAGTAATCATTCTTTGTAAGTCAAGCTTTTCAATCGAATAATCAACATTTTATATGGTATCAAGAGCGTTGTACTCAAATGAGTTTTTGATCCTGCATGTATTTTTTTCCAGCCACCATCTAATCACCTTCGTGGCGCTGATGCATGTTGTTCAAATCAATGGCTATCGGCAGGCTTGAAGGTACCAAACAAAATCCAGACTTCTCCCCCTGGTATCAACAAAATTAAGTTATTCTAGTAGCAATTCTTGGTAGCTACGCACCCGCAATACAACCCATGATTGCCTCTGTTGATACCTCTCGACAGGCTTGGAAACGAATAGCAACGAGTTATGTGAATTCATCTCGATCGAGGATTATCTCACTAAAATCAAAATTCGCATCCAACCCGAAAGGCAATTGTACGATCACTAAGTATCTACGTGACATGAAGTCGATCGTTGACGAACTAGACTTGGTTCAAAACCCGGTCAAGGATAAAGATCTCGTACTTTTTATTCTTTGCCAGTTAGGTGATGATTTTCAAAACATTACAGCATCTCTTCACCTACTTGAATTAAAATCTTCTTTCTAGAGTTATTTGAGAAATAGTTGACTATGAAAGAGAGTTCAACCACAAAGCAATTCTATCACTAGAAATCATGCCCATGGCTAACTACACCTAGCAACACGTAAGGTCTGGTTTCAAATGCGCGCCCAAACGTTGTATCAATTATGGAAACTTCAACAACAAACCTTCTCGCAATCAGTGGTCCACTGGCTCTAACTCTAACGGCGGTAATGGTGAAAACCGTACCACCATCTATTGTCGATTTTGTAATTATGCAGGTCATGAAGCCAAAGAATGTAGGAAACTTGCACGATTTCTCCATGAAAATCAAGTCATCACACGAGGTTCCATGACCCAAAACAAGGCTACACCAACTGCTAATGTCGCTACGTCCTCGTACATGTTCGCTGTGGGGCCTCTCATCCCGTAAATCCTGATCGTGCGTCTCTTAACTCTGAATCTGAATATGGCGGACCTGATGAAATCATTCTTGGAAATGGCAATACTCTATCTATCACTCATATTGGTCAGATGCACCTCCACACGTTTAATGGTTCACAATTTTTAAAAGATGTTTTGTGTGTTCCTCATTTAAAAAATAAACTCATTTCCGTCGCTAAATTATGCAAGACTAACCATGTTTCGGTGAATTTTTTACCACTCATTTCTTTGTCAAGGATATTCGAACGACAGCATGTCTCATGCGGGGTGAGAATTACCTTGATGTCTACTATGCAAATATTCCTTCATCGCCTCAAATAAATGCAGTTTCAACCACATCACCTTTTGATTAGCATCACAAGCTTAGACATCCTTCTACTCGGATTTTTAAGAAAATAGCCAAATGCTAAGGTTTACATTTTAATCTTCTCAATTTCCATTGTAATTCATGTTTTATCAATAAATGTCATAAGGATGTTTTTGGCACGAATTCATTTACTACAACAAAACCGTTACAACTAATATAATCAAATGTTTGGGATCGGTAGAAAAATTAATTGATGATTTCATATATTATTTAATTTTTGTTGATTTTCACACTAAGTACATTTGTCTATTCCCAATGAAACATAAATCCGATATCTCTATCTTGTTTCCACAATTCTAATTGTTAGTAGAAACTTTTTTCAAATACCCTTATTTTCATTTTTTACCGACAATGGTGATGAATACATTGGTCTTATCATTTACATTCAGTCTCAAGGTATTTTTCATTTCATCACCCCACCACATACCCCAGAACAAAACAGTGTTATTAAACGACGTCATCGCCACATTGTGGAGACTGGATTATCACTCCTCCATTATGCTCGTCTTTCACTTAATTTTTGGACACATGCGTTTCAAACTTCCGTTTACTTTATAAACCGTTTACCCACTCCAATTCTTGACTTCAAAAGCCCGTATACATATCTCTACCATAAAAATCCAACTTACTCCAAACTCAAACCATTTGGATGCTTGTGTTATCTGTGGCATCACCCGTACGCATTATCCAAACTCCACCCACACTCGGAAAGATGTATTTTTTGGTTAATCGTCCTTTAAATCCGCTTACAAGTGTTAAGATCCTACAAGAAAACGTCTATATCACTCATGACATGTGGAATTTGTGGAGAATCGATTTCTATTCCATTCATAACCAAATTCCCATTCTAGTATTCCTATCATGAATCAAATTTTAGGCATCTCTTTGGACCCACACTCTTCAACATCCCACTCACACAATCCACCACCAACTCCAATAATTTCTCCATGCACCAACCAACCAATCCCATCGCCCCTCTCCACTCGTCTACCCCTTTGGATTCTAGTGGGCCAATTAGCCCACCTGATCCCACACCTAATCAAACCCTAAACTTAGCCCAATTATAGCCCCCCTTAACACCTTTCGGCCCGCACTCCGCTTCTTAGCCCAATCATACACCTTCACACGTGCAACCTTCACCCCAAAACCCACCCTATCCATTCTCAGCCCACTCTACCAACTCTAGTATAGAGACATCAATTCAAAATACACCAAAATCCATCTCCCAAACATCTCAGTCATCCTTTTTAAATACCTCACCCTCACCTCTTCCTCCATGTACACGCAAGCCCAATTCTAAATACTTCAACTCCAAGTTTGTTAATCAAGCTACACTCCATCCATTTCCACCTATTGTTGAACCCACCACTCACACTTAAGCCATGAAAGTTCTTGAGTGGCGTAAGGAAATAAATAGTGAATTCAACGCTCTTCTTAACACCAACATGTGGGAACTTGTTCCCCATCACAACATAAATCGGTTGGATGTAAATGGGTGTTTCGTAAAAAACGCCACACGGATGGATCCATTGAGAAATATAAAGCTCCTCTAGTCGTGAAAGGGTTGCTACAAGAAACAACAAAAATTAATTTGAAACATTTAGTCCAGTCACTAAACTCGTAACCATCTGTACTGTCACACCCCAACCTTGACGGCGGAAACGTCGAGGTGTGAGAGTTAAGATCGTTCACAGTCACATAACGCTATTATTGAATCCAAATATATTAATCATAAGTTTCAATTGTACCAATACAAACATAAGTCTCAAAGAAAGTAAATAACATAACATAAGAAGTAACAAGCCAATTTATTTCATTTATTTAACTAGGTCCATTCCTAGATGTGAACAAGCTTCAAAAATGGTGATCAAACTTGAGTATTTCCTGAAACATGTTAAAAATAAAATGTCAACATAATATTGGTGAGATTTTCATAGTTTTCAATACATAAATATATAAAAGATGGCAATTCATGTTGTAATAAAATAATTTGAGGGTTTTATTTAACCAAATTAATTGAAATAAAATAATTATTTATGTTTTTGATTCCATAAGAATGAAGCACATTATTTAAGTATTTTAGTATAAAGAAATGCAACGAAATCTTTTGTAATTTATAAGTTTAAATGATTTTTATAATAAATTTTCTTTTAACGTAAACATCATCTAAAATATATATAGCCAAAAGGTTGAACAAATAATAATCTAGAGATTTAAACCATTATTTTAAGCCTATTTTATAATAGAAATAAACTAGGTTTATTATTTGTCTATAATATTTAAAAATTACCTTAAAATATTTTATGAAATAAATTTGTAGAAAATAATGTAATATCTATAAAAATTAATAAGTTCTTAAATTGATTTTTTTATAAATTTTTAAAAAAATTCTGGATTTAGTTTAAAGGCTAAAAGCCTTAAAAAACAAAACATGAGGTTCCCCGGTTTCAAACCGGGGAACTGTTCAAGGGGCCAACGAGTTACCAGTGAACCAAGGGCCATGGCCTTGGTTTAGCTTGGTTTTTAAAATTTAAAAGCACACCCCTATGAACTCCCCCAACCCATGAACCCTATATTCGATTCGAGCCAAAATTGACAGCCAAATCGTTATTGTTAACGCTAAAGATCATGGGGATTTCATTCCCCAACTAAAACTGAGTGTATTGCAATGTTTAATTACCTGGATTGAGATGGAATTGGTGATGAACAGGTACAAGAACAGATCGCGACCACGTAACACTGGTTTGATGCTCAAACGACGATGATAATCAAATTCATTATACAGGTAGTTTCTAATGATCTTAAGGATGAAAAGCCCTTTGTTAATTTCAAAATTTGAGGTTCAAATGATGGTGTTCGAGTGGGGTGTGGGTCGCGATATAGAGTAGGATTGAATTGGTTTAATTTGGTGTTTTCAGATGCAATTGAGTGTTGCAACCGATTAGAATTAGATAGACGTTTGATTTGGTTTATTTAATTGAGTTATTATTGGTGTTTAATGCCCGAACGTTGGGTGTTTGATACTCGTCGGTTACTCGAGCTCGATAGCTATTGTAACTGATGCTTAACGTAATTAAAACGAACCTTAAGGTTCAAATTCGCCTCCCAAACGGTCAGAAACTGATATTTTGAGTTGAATTCCAAGGGTTCCACGCTTTTTGGCCTCGCCAGAGCTCGGCCAGAGCTCAGCGACTTCATGGCCGGAAAATCGGCCTAATGGGAGAAAGAGGGAATAAGTTTCAATTAATTACAACTTTGGTCCCTATACTTTTCGTTTTTAATATTCTAGTTATTATTATTAGTATTATTATTATTATTAGGACTTATCAATTTTATTACTATTACTATCATTATTATTATTATTATTATTATTATTATTATTATTTAATAGTTATATTATTAAGTGTTATATTACTAATTAATGGCAACTAACAAGCAAACATAAGTAACCCGCAAATTCCATAATGGGCATAAGCAGTCCATACAAGAATAAACGACATTAACTTTTAATTAACGTAAAAAAAATTACAGGATGTTACAGTCTCACCAACTTAAAAAAATTCCGTCCTAAAATTAAGAATAAACTAAGCGAACAAATGTGGGTATTTTGCCTTCATGTGGTCCTCACGCTCCCAAGTGAACTCAGTTTCACACTTATTCTCCCAACGAACCTTGACAATTGGAGTAGTTGTTGTTCTAGTTTTCTTCATGATGCGATCCATAATTTCAACAGGTTTCTCAACAAAGTGCAATAACTCGTCGATCTGAATGTCTTCCGGTGGAACATGCAGACTCTCGTTGGCCAAACACTTTCTCAAATTTGAGACATGGAACACAGGTTGAACTCCACTAAGGTTGGAAAGTAGTTCCAGTTTATAAGCCACTTTCCCAATCCTTTTTAGAATTTTGAAAGGTCCTAAAAATCTTGGAGCTAGTTTACCCTTCTTTCCAAAGTGAACAACACCTTTCCACGATGAAACCTTGAGAAGAACCATGTCACCAACTTGGAACTCCAACGGCTTACGACGCTTATCGGCATAACTCTTTTGTCAACTTCTTGCCACTTCAAGGTTCTTGCGGATTGTGGAGACTTTATCGATCATTTCTTTTATAAGTTCAGGACCAGTGATGAGGTTTTCCCCAATGTCAGTCCAACAGACCGGAGAACGACATTTACGACCATAGAGTGCTTCCGATGGTGCCATCTTGATACTCAAGTGGTAACTATTGTTATGCGAAAATTCCGCGAGCGGCAAATGCGTATCCCAGTCACCACCAAAGTCAAGGACACAAAGATGCAGCAGGTCCTCGAGGGTTTGGATGGTTCGTTCGGTTTGACCATCAGTTTGAGAATGGTAAGCCGTACTTAAATCCAATTGGGTACCCAAGAGTTCTTGCATAGACGACCAAAAGTGAGAAGTGAAACGAGCGTCTCGGTCGGATATGATGTGTAAAGGCACGCCATGACGACTCACAATTTTGTCAATGTAGATGCGAGCCAGCCTTGAAACTTTGTATGTATCTCGTATGGGTATGAAATATGCCGTCTTGGTCAAGCGTTCAACAATGACCCATATGCTATCATGACCACGAGGTGTACGGGGTAACTTGGTTATGAAATCCATGGATATATGTTCCCATTTCCATATAGGGATTTTAGGTTGCTCAAGTAAACCACTTGGTCATTGATGCTCGGCTTTGACTCTTGCACACGTGAGACACTTGGAAACATAAGATGCGATATCTTTCTTCATTCCAGGCCACCAATATTGACCACGTAGGTCCATGTACATCTTATCGGAGCCATGATGAATGGAATATCGGGTTTGATGAGCTTCGTTCATAATGAAGTGCAGAAGGTTATCACGATTCGGAATCCAAAGTCGAATCAAGAAGTACCACATGCCGTTCGGTTTTGTCTCCAGTTGTGACCGAACGTTAGACATCAAATCTTCATCTTTCCCTTTGTCGGTTAGTGTCGGTTGTTGAGCCTCACGAATGCATAACTCGAGGTCACTATCGATCCTTATGTTTTGAAGCATGATAGTAGCCTCGTTGACATCCACATGAATCTCGGCATCAAATTCTCCTAGCGTATCAAACCATTGCCTTCAATCTCGGATTTCTTGGAGCGAGATAGTCTTGTTGTGGACCTTGCGACTCAGCACGTCGGCTACAACATTCACCTTTCTGGGGTGATAGCGAATGTCATAGTCATAGTCGCTAATCAACTCAATCCACCGTCTATGTCTCATGTTGAGATCCTTTTGGTTGAACACGTGTTGGAGACTCTTATGATCAGTGTAGACTATGCATTGCGTCCCATAAAGGTAGTGTCGCCAAATCTTCAATGCGAAAACCACAACACCAAGTTCAAGATCGTGGGTTGTATAATTCATTTCATGAACCTTCAATTGCCTTGACGCGTATGCTATGACTTTGCCTCATTGCATGAGAACACAACCAAGACCTTGATTAGAAGCATCGCAATACACGGTAAAGTCATCGTTCCCATCGGAAAGTGTGAGAATAGGAGCATTACACAACTTGCGTTTCAATGCCTCGAAAGCCTCTTCTTGCTCGGGTCCCCATTCAAAGAGTCGATTCTTTTGGGTTAGCGTCGTTAATGGTTTAGCAATCTTTGAAAATTTTGCTATGAACCTACGGTAATATCCCGCTAAGCCCAGAAAAGAACGAACCTCGGTTGAGGTTGTGGGAACACACCAATTCTTCACAGCTTTAATTTTAGCAGGATCAACGTGAATTCCTTGGCTATTCACCACATGCCCCAAGAATTGAACCTCTTCTAACCAGAATTCACACTTGGAAAACTTGGCGTATAATTGCTCCTTCTTCAAAAGTCCAAGAACTTGTCGCAAATACGTCTCGTGATCAATTTTCGTCTTGGAATAAATAAGAATGTCATCAATAAACACAATCACAAACTTATCCAAATACGGTTTACATACTCGATTCATGAGATCCATGAACACAACAGGTGCATTGGTCATGCCAAAAGGCTTAACCATGAACTCGTAGTGTCCATATCGACTACGAAAAGCGGTCTTTGGAATGTCATCATCGTGTACACGTAGTTGATGATACCCAGAACATAGATAGATCTTTGAGAATTGAGTTGCTCCTTGAAGTTGATGGAAGAGATCATCGATTCGAGGGAGAGGGTATCGGTTTTTGATAGTAAGCTTGTTGGTTCTTGGTAATCGATGCACATACGAAATGAACCATCCTTCTTCTTCACAAACAGTACAGGTGCACCACACGGTGCTGAACTAGGGCGAATGAAACCCTTATCGATCAACTCTTGCAGTTGACTAGCTAGTTCTTGCATTTCAGACGGTGCAAGACGATAAGGTGATTTAGCCACAGGGTTTGCACCAGGGATTAAGTCAATCTTGAACTCAACTTCTCGCACGGGAGGCAGTCCCTTAAGATTCTTGGGAAAAACCTCTGGAAAGTCTCGCACGACAGGAATGTCTTTCAATTCCTTACCCTTGGCTTTCGTATTAACTACATATGCCATGAAAGCCATGTAGTTTTTTCTTAAGCACTTGCGGGCCTTGATGCAAGACATGAGTTTGAGTCCTTGGGATGATTTCTCCCTAAAGACCTTCAAAGTATCACCCATCGGTAAAGGAATTCGAATGCATTTCTCGAAGCATAGAATTTCCGCATGATGCTTGGCTAACCAATCCATGCCAATGATAACATCAAAGCTTCCCAATTGCATAGGAATAAGGTCGACGAAGAACTCGTGTTTGTATAGCAGGTTCGGTTGGTAAGCATTGCAGTGTTGTTTGGCGCACGAAGACAAGTAGCCACCAACAAGCAGACTCAGCATAGAATATTGCTCGCATGGTGGTACTTGCACGTGTTACACATAGGATATGGACCAGCATAAACTCTAGCCACGGGGGCTTGATTTGCAACCACCATTTGTTTTTTAGGAGCATTTGGGGCGGTCACCGCATAGTTGCGTGTCGGGGTGAACTTACGCTTCTTGTTTTGGGAAGATGACTCGGCCTTCACTTCCTTTATTGCCTCGGGTGTCACCTTCGCAGTAGACTTGGAACCCTTTGCCAACATAGTGCCAGCTCTAATATGATTCTCGGTGAGCTGCACGGTGATAGTAATTGCCTCCTCCAAAGTTGTGGGCCTACTACCCACCACGGCATCTTGAATTTGAGGTGGCACCCCCTTGATAAATTTCTCAATGTTACGGGGCACGGTGTCCACCATGTGTGGTAGAAGCATACTCAACTCATGATATTTAGGGGTTTATTTAACCAAATTAATTGAAATAAAATAATTATTTATGTTTTTGATTCCATAAGAATGAAGCACATTATTTAAGTATTTTAGTATAAAGAAATGCAACGAAATCTTTTGTAATTTATAAGTTTAAATAATTTTTATAATAATTTTTCTTTTAACGTAAACATCAAAGGTTGAACAAATAATAATCTAGAGATTTAAACCATTATTTTAAGCCTATTTTATAAGAGAAATAAACTAGGTTTATTATTTGTCTATAATATTTAAAAATTACCTTAAAATATTTTATGAAATAAATTTGCAGAAAATAATGTAATATCTCTAAAAATTAATAAGTTCTTAAATTGATTTTTTT
>BJCM01028327.1:0-13939 GCA_018326385.1 Flaveria bidentis | reverse complement strand
ATATATATATATGCTCAGAGATCTCTATTGACTCTTTTCCAAGTTTCTGTTGAGATCCTCTCTTGATCAGCCAAGCCCTGATGCAGCCATGATGTACTTTGGAGCAGAAGAGCTTCAGAGGCTAAGTGCACCTTCTACCACAGTGGAAGAAGTTGGTCAACCTATGGTCCAAATGGAATCTCTACAGACTCTTTTCCAAGTTTATGTTGAGATCCTCTCTTGATCAGCCAAGCCATGATGCAGCCATGATGTACTTTGGAGCAGAAGAGCTTCAGAGGCTAAGTGCACCTTCTACCACTATGGAAGAAGTTGGTCAACCTAAGGTCCAAATGGAATCTCTACAGATGCTCGGAGATCTCTACAGACTCTTTTCCAAGTTTCTGTTGAGATCCTCTCTTGATTAGCCAAGCCCTGATGCAGCCATGATGTACTTTGGAGTAGAAGAGCTTTAGAGGCTAAGTGCACTTTCTACCACTATAAAAGAAGTTGCTTAACCTAAGGTCCAAATAGAACCTGAGACTCAATTCGAATGGGAAACGAGGACTGATGGCCCAGCAACTGAAATAGTTGGGACAAAATTTGCGCCTTCTCATACTTCCAAAGCTGAAGTCAAAGCCCCGGAAGAACAACCTAAATCTTCCGAAGCTGAAATGGAAGCCGCGGAAGGACTGTTCTCTTTGTCTGAGTATCTAATCATCACAGATGCAATCCTAGAACTAGGATCTAAGGTGAATAGTGAGTACTTTCTGGATCAACCTCTTGTTCAGACACCCTCTCCGCCTCTCTCACAATCCGAATCCACTCTCCAAGAACCACCAAAGTCAAGCTCTTCAAAGGATAACAAAGGAAAGAAGAAAGTGACTACGGAAGAGCTTCAGGAAGAGGAGAAGATTGAAAAGCTAAAGAGAAAAGGAATACTTCCAACTAGGAAGTTGTTAGCTGCCAGTACAAAAGCAGTTGTAGCCAACCAGGAGGCTGTCAACAACAAAAGGAGAGAAGAGATCATAGACCAGCTCATCAAACTTGGAGCTGCTAATGAAGAAACACTCTTGCTACCATTAGAGGAGTTGGTGGAACTGGAAAAGGCAACCAGGATGCAGAAGGAAGCAGCACGGTTGGCCTTAGAGGAAGAAAAGGAAAAGGAACAGAGGGAAGCTGACATGCAGCTCAGGAGGGAAAGGATAGACTTCCTAACCTCTAGAGGTTTCTCTCTTCAAGAGCTGTCTCCACATAACGATGAAACGATCCTTTGACTCTTCAACAAAGAGCAGGATCAAATGGAGAAAGAGAGAAAAAGAGCTGCAAGAGAAAACTTGAAGGAGAAGAAGAAGAAGGAAGAAGAAGCAAGGTTCACTGCAACCAAGAAAATAGGTGAGAAAGCCTGGATGAAAGACTATCTTCAGGCTCACGGCTTCTCTGGAAGGCAGGTGGGTCCCATGTATGAAAGGACACTGCAACGAATTGTCAGTGAAATCAAGGCTGATATTCGTTTGGGCGAAAGTAGAGAGATGCACAGAAGGGTACAGGGGATGACCTTCACACCAACCACTCAAACCTAACCTGAACCAATTCCCTCTACATTCACCATCAAAACTGAGCCTTACACTCCTGAACCCACACCTTTACCCTCATCCACTTCCTTTCCTCAACCACCCAAACTACCCATCCTTCAACCCAAAACACTTACCAGAACCACTACACCACATCCTACCCAACAACCTTCCAAACCATCCCCTCAGCCTTCCAAACATCTCTCCCTTGAGGAGTTCAAGGCAATCAAGACAAAGCTCACAAACTGCACAACTTTGAGTGACATCTCCTATGAATAAGACTCTATCAAATTAACCTATGTTGATGGATCTTCAAGTTCCCTCAGAAGAGATCAATTAATTGATCTGCCCAGAGGAACACTGGACCATGCTGCAAGACTTCTAGGCCTCATCCCAGATTCACTAAGTGATGAAGAGAAGAGACTAAGAAGGAAGCTGGTGACTTTGCTGGATACAAAGAAAGAGGACAAGATTTCTAGTCAGCCTCTTGTGCCTAGAAAGAAAATAATCCAGTGGAGGTTCGATGAAACTTCTCACAACTTTGTTGTGGAAAGAGAGAATGGTGAATTCAACAGACTGAATGCCACTTCTCTGCTACACTCTAGCAGGTTTGACCTTGTTGAGTTAGCTGAGAAACCATTCTCTAATCCCTTCACTCTGAAACTGCTGCTCACATCAGAAATCATCACAACGGTCTTCATCTTCCTGAGTTAACTGTAAAAGCCAAGATTAAAGAAGAGCTGAAATTGAGAAGAAAGGAAGACAAGGATAGATCTCCCACCAAAGGCACAACCTTTCTACAGATGGTGGAGGGTCCTGAATTGGAACCTATAGTTAGATGGAAATATGATTATAGCTCCCATCAACTAACTCTTTTTAGAGGGCCACAATAAATGATACATATCATTCAGGGTGACAGACTGGAGTTCCTGTCAACTAAAGATTTGGACAAACTTCTCAGCACCACATCAGGGAAGAACAAGGAAACTGATAAGTATTTACTCTCCTTGGTGCTGAAGGTTTTGAGGAGCAGAAACAAGTGAGGTTTTGGTAGCATCAGTCTAGGGGGAGTTTATTGGATCAAGAAGAAGACTGGTGCAACCAAAACCAAATCACTTAGACAAATTTTGGTGCTACTTACAAAGGCTTCCGAAGCCAAGTGTGGAACTTCCGAAGGAAGTAGAGTTCTTCCGAAGACAGAGTGAAAGATCAACTTCCGAAGACAAACTCGACTTCCGAAGTCAAAGAACTTACTTCTGAAGATCAAGTCTGAGAAGAAGAAATAAAAAAACTACTTCTGAAGTATGAAGAAAAGAAGAAGTCCTCAAGCCTCGGAAGAAGTAGCTTCTTCCAAAGTGTAAGTGGCTTCGGAAGTATTTGCTCTTCCGAAGCCATTTAACATTCGGAAGACACTGCTATGAACTAGTGGACATAAGTATGGTCTCTGACACTTCGCTGCAGACCTTTGATACTGCATGGTGCTTTCTGAAAGAGCCATGTAGTTGACCATACTTTATTCCACTGTTCATCTTTTATGTTAGTACAAGTTACCAACTTTAGTTGGTGACAAAAGGTAAGTCATGGACATATCCTGACTACCATATCTCAAATAAGACTTTATCTGAGATACCTTAAACTATAGCTTTGTAGTATTTGCTTTAGTTAGAGGAGTCCAGCTGGTATCAAAGTATGTCCGGCTGTAGGTAGTATTATATATAGTTTCTCATTGTAACTCATAACAGTATGCTTGTAAGAGTCTTGTAACATTTGAGTTGAGAAGCAATATATGCAAGTACCTTGAAAATTACTTTTTGTGTTTGATTATTACTTATTATATTGCTATCAACTCTTAGAGATTATGCCTTCATCTGAGTGTAGTTCAAATGAGTTTAGGAGGAAAACAAAGTGTTTAGTGACATAAACCGATCCTGCACGTTCTTAGCGTCGAAAGAAGTTGTACAAAAGACCGTTTCTTGAGAAATATACTACTACCATGACTAGAGTGACATGAGATGCTTGGGTTTAGAATATTAATGACCTTTTGGAGCATTTACAGTGGGTTCCTTAACCCTATCTTCATATTTATACTAAAAATATTATTTTATACTATCTCTTTCAATTAAATAATACTTTTTAATATATTTATCATTACATTTTCTTTTATTCACTCACAAACCACTTTTAAAATATTAAAAAAATTATGGGGGTTGTATCGTGATTCCTCATATTTTCTCAAATGTGAGGAATAATAGTAAAAATATTATTTTATCACAAACAATCATCCCCCATAATATAGGGCACATACTCACATCAAAAATAAGGAACCCATTGTGAATGCTCTTAGAAGACATGTTTCATCATCAAGCTAGGCATAGTCGTTTTGAGACATTAATTAGAGTGTTGCATGGTTGTCAAGATGCAACTGCAGACTCACGCGTTTGATAATAAACAACTAAATAACTACGTTGATGAGTTGGAATGTGCACATTTGATCCTAAACTTGTTGACAATATGATGACGAAGCCTTCGATTAAGAACACCATGGCTTGCTCACATTTGTTATTTTCATCAAAAAAAAAAAAATCATTCGGTTCCTCGAGGTTTTAGAAAGTTGTTATTTTCATTCAAAAAATTTAACTTTCTTAATTTAAAATTTTAAACATATAAATTGACAAAATTACTTTTTAATCTATAAAACAAAACCACTCAATTACATAACCACAATCGAGTGGAAGTAAGTCACGATATAAAAAAGATGACGACTAGAGGCGATGGTGTCTATAATATTACTACTTCATAATGGGTTCCTGAACTAATATCATGACTCAATCATGACGATAGGTTTGTAGATTAAAAGATGAAATGTCCAATGTAAGTTTCGTGAATTAAACAATAACACGTGAATGAAATTTTAACAACAATATGAACTATTCAATATAAGTTTAAGCAAACTAAAATAACAACAAACACAACTTTAAAGAATTGCTAATATGATATTAACTTTAAATAATTTATCCTTAGTTTTCATGCTACTTACCTACAGGTTTCATGTATGATCTTGTTGCTTTTCTTAATGCAATCTTCAAAATACAGAACAAAAGTTTAAAACATAAAAAGGTTCCATTCTTGTATGATCATAATAGATTTTAAGTATTTAAGTAATTCTTTTGTCTTTTAAAAAGTTTTTTATTATAATGAGACCTCATTAAGAAAACAAAATCCCAATAAAAATGAAAGTCGAAATAAACATAATGATACTCACTATATGACACTTGTAATATGACTCGATTACATTAGCATTTGCGATTCGAACCATTACCTTGAAAATATAACCAGTTACCAGCAAAACCCAAGCGGTATGCCGGTGTGTTAACATAAAAAAAACAAATGGAAATATGCACTTACTGTTTAAATTTTATAATGTGTATATAGAAGCTGCAATAATGTCTTGCTTAAGTTCATATAAAGCACTAACCATATTCTAGAAACATGCATATGTGCTTCAGCCCGCAAGGGTGCTTCGTAAGATAAAAAATACAACTTCTTAGGTGACATGATATCGTGCCCGGGAGATGGTCGGGAAACCTGGCCCCAGGTGGGAATACCATCTCCAGTCTCTGAAATCCCCAAAACACAATGAAAATTTACAAGACATTTTCTGACTACTCTTTTGTTGTTGTGACGCTACAAAACGAGGAAACGGAAAAAAATTGAGATGACACCCTATAAAACAGAGGAAAACCCAGGGAAAATGAAAAAAAAATGATGTGACAATGATGTGTCACCCTAAAAAATGAGACGCGTCCGGTAACCTACGTCCAAAAAAATGTATAGGATATATATCTTAAACTATTGAAGTAATCTCTGATCATCACCTGATTCAACTTGCTTCATGAAGAAGATATATGCAGCCCCAACTCAGATTGGTCATGATTGTGAGACAATATTAATTAACAAAACCTTTATGTTTCTTCTATTTTTCATATAAGATAAACATGTATTTTGACATCACCAAATTATAATACCACCTACACAATAATGCATTTTCTGTCGAAATAAAAACTCACAAGATAAAGGGTAATGAGTGAGAGGGTGTACAGTTTTGTAACCATATGCGTTGTGGGTGCTCTTAGGTCTGTTACTAAAGCCAAACAAAAAACTTAAAAATGATTGCTCTTGAAATATTTATTTCCCAATAACTATTTTTAGTTATATTTTACCAAACATCTCGTAGCCAAAAGTTTGTCAATACAAAAAAAAAAGTTATGACCTTCTAAAAGCTATTTCAAGAAACATTAGAAATAAATTAATCTACAATTGAAACTTTATAAATCAAATTTATACCAAATCAATGTTTAATTAATTGTAACATAAGCTATAAATAGTAAACATTTAAAGCTTCAACAACACAATTACAAATTCACAAGCGGGAATACAATCAAAATGACACATCGATGACCGACCTCAAGAATCTATAAATAAAACAATTTAATCTTTGAAAAAGTAAAACAAACAAATTCAAAAAAGAACAAGTAGTCTTCTTTATCACTTCTTTCCATATCATCTTCTAAAATTCATAAGAAACCAGTTTCAAGATTTGAAATTACTTCAATGAAGTTAGAACATAAACATTTTACCCTTAATTTCATCTCCTTTTAACAAAATGCTACTATATTCTGTTCAAGATTTCAGTCAGAGATCTTCTTAAGGTATGTTATCTTTTCCATCTTCTGTTACTCATTTTTAATCTTGTTTTTCCATCTGGGTTCGTGTAGATCCCCCAAGAAATGCTGTAATTTGGGTTTATTTCGAAATTTAGTTGAAATTCGCATTTGGGTTTATCACGATTAGGGGAAATTTACTAACATTGTTAGGGTTTTAGTGGGGTTGTTGTGATTTAGCTGGATTCAAGTAATGTTTTAGGGTTTTAGTCGGAGTTCATATCTTTGATCCGATTATCAGCCGAAGAATATGATTTTCTCTAGAATTTAGCATGATTTAACAACTTGAGGTTGAGATTGGTGGAATTTAAGTAATTACCCAAAATCCCTTTGCAAATTTGGTGAAATCGAGCAATGCACTTAATCATGATTCATGAGCTGGAAATCAAGTTCTTCATTCCACAAATTACCTGAAATTTGGAATTGTTGTCTGGGTTTATGAACTTAAGAGTTGTTTAATACTGTAGCCGGAATCTTTTTATGAAATGGGGATAATGCCATCCTTAATCGTTATCTTTTCTATTTTTTACGATTATTGTTCTTCAAATGGTGTGTTGAACAAATGTATATGTTTTCAGCACAGTCCAGATACTTTCAAGGAGCCAAGTGTTCAGCTAGTTTATCATGAACATGCACCCGGACAGATACGGAAGTGTGAACGGGCAGTTAAATGGATTAAACAATGTTAATGGTGGCGGTGAAATTGATAATCATGCAGATGATGGTAGAGGTATTGTTGCAGGTAACATGCGTCTTGTGTATTATTTTGACATCTGCATCTGTATCTGTCAGATGTTTTTTGAGTGTTTATGAATTTAGAATACAAAAAACTGAAAGGTAAAGATCTAAAAAATTTATGAAGTCAGGAAAATAAACATTGATATTTTGGGTTACACTTAAATAAAGTTACTAAAGGGTTTTGGGCTTTTGTTTAATAAATTATATCTGTTTAATTAGGTGATCTTCCTGCTGCTAAGGCGCCAGAAATGACGAAACTAAACGATTTACAGGTTATTGATTTTCTGTTTTCTTTTTGTTAAACTGTAAAATGTATGCGTTGGTTTATATTTCTTTGACTTAATTCCATTGTAACTTCTGTTTACAGAATGCATCTTCTCAGGCACTCTTTCATATTGTACATAAGATTCTTGATGACAGCATTGAGAACAGGAAAGAGGATGTACCAGATGTAAGGCAATTAATGGGTTCTGATATCACTCGTGAATTCACAATTAATAATCACATCTTTTAAAAATACATAACAAGTTCATTTCTATTGTGTAGAGAGTTGCCTGCCTATTGAAAAAACTTGTTCAATTGATTGAGCAACGAAGTTTAAAACAAGTAGAAGAGTTCAATAAGGTAAAGGTCACAGTTTTTTCGTTCGAGTGTACAAATTCCACTTAATAAAAATATGAAATTTCTTATCTTTTATTTGTATTTTGTGGCTTTAGCAAAACAATTTGTATAAGACCCGTGAAGACAAGTATCAATTGAAAATGCGAGTGTTCAAAACTCTTGTAACTGGTGCCATGGAAGAAAATGAGGTAGCTTGTTTGCTATATATCCCAAAGCGCGAAGGTGACATACTGTTTAACCTTAGTTAGTTTTTACTAATTTTTTTTATTGTCTCTACTAGGTCCTTATGAATCAGCTCCAGCATATAAAGGTGTGTTTTCTGATCTTTAGTACTCATCACTGTTTCTGCGGTTGCATTGTGATGAGTGGGTGTCTATGACTTGTGAATATTAGAGGTGGCAAGATGGGCGAAATGGGTTACTAGGTCAAAATAGGTTGGGGTTTGAATGGGTCACTTCACCTTTTTAATACGGGTATAAACAAGCCGAAGCCGGTTGGGTTGGTTGACCAATAAACACTTTGTTGCCCAATTTTTTTAATCAACTAGTTAATTAGGGGATTATGTCTAAAAACAATATCGTTATTGCAATAATAATCCATAAATTTGAATTAAACGATTTAGTAGGTTCTATGTTATAAAAGACTTTGGATGAAATTTGACCCGTCTAACCTGTTCCTCTTTTAGCTGAACTTTACTTTGGTCCATTTGAGATTAAACACACCCGAATCAGCCCATTCATAAGTAAATGGGTTGACATGCCTTTGCTTTCTATGTTTTAAGTTAATCTGTTTTTGCAGACTGAGAAGACGATGATGGTAGAGGCGAAGAAAAGGCTTGAAGATGTAGAATTAGCCAGGCTAAAGAAAGAAAACAATGAATTTAGTTTAGAAATTACAAAGTTAAAGAAGGAATTAGAAGTCACAAGAGATACATATGAAAATCGTTGTCTACAGCTTGAAACACACGCCATGGACATTAAATCTGAACTAGAGGAAAAGATTTTAAATCTTGAGGGTCTTCTCACTGATTCAAGGAAGAAGGTGAAAGAACATGAAAAGTTTACAGAATCCAAGTTCTTAAGATGGAAAAAGAAGGAGCGGGGTTACAAAAAGTTTATGGATTTTCAGTATGGATCTCTAAAGGTTTGTATAAAATTGTACCGACTTATCTTCAATAATGTTTGATAGTTTAAGTTTTAACCATATTTTTATTTTTTCATTATATAAAATGCGTGTATTATGTCTTTTATTCAATTACTTTCAGGAATTGAGGATGGGTTCTGAGTCTATTAAGCAAGAAGTTTTGAAGACGCAACAGATTTACTCGGAGGAAATTAATCAATTTGGTAAATTTTCAGCGATTTCAGGCATTTAAATCTATATTTTTCATTGATTTAACCACTTTTCTATATTACTTTGAACAGGAATGAAGATTCAGGGGCTTGTAGATGCTGCAAAAAATTACCACACAGTTCTAACAGAAAATCGGAAATTGTACAATGAAGTCCAAGATTTGAAAGGTCTTACAATGCAGAAAGATATAATGTGTACATTTGTTAAAATATATTGGATTATCAATGTTCTTTTTGTTTAAACAGGAAATATTCGAGTCTACTGTCGCATAAGACCATTCCTTAAGGGTCAAAGTAAAAAACACACGACCATAGAGTATATTGGAGATAATGGCGAATTGGTTGTCACAAACCCCTCAAAGATTGTCAAAGAAAGCCACCGCGTATTCAAATTCAATAAGGTCTTTAGCCCTGCAGCAACACAAGGTTTTTTCTCTGAAATCTTTTTGTAATATCATGTAGGGGCATGAATAAACTTTTATAATGTTTGTTTTATAAAAAATGTCTTACAGAGGAAGTTTTTGTTGATACTCAACCGCTCATTCGATCAGTTCTAGATGGATATAACGTGTGTATATTTGCATACGGTCAAACAGGCTCCGGGAAGACATATACTATGGTTAGTTTTGTTGCTTGCATGAGCTTATTAATAGAAATTGAATTGTTGGTTTGCTTATAATGACTTTTTTAATTAATAGAGTGGGCCTAATATATCATCTCCAGAAGATTGGGGGGTCAACTATCGTGCCTTAAATGATTTGTTTCATCTCTCCCAAATTAGGAGAAGCTCATTTGAATATGAAATTGGTGTGCAAATGGTTGAGATCTATAATGAGCAAGTTCGTGATTTGTTATCGAGTAATAGCACCCAAAAAAGATATCCTTTAGTTCTACCCTCCTATTTAGACCTTTTATTTTTTATTTCTTATATATGTATATATATATTTTGTGATTATATCTTTAGAGAATAACCATATAGTTACACCTTGACATTCACACACTTGGAATATGGAATTCTACCCAACCAAATGGATTAGCTGTCCCTGAAGCCAGCATGCACCCTGTTACATCAACCGCAGATGTCCTTGAGTTAATGAATGTTGGGTTAATGAACCGGGCTGTAGGTGCAACTGCATTGAACGAAAGGAGCAGCCGGTCCCACAGGTTGCGCTTTTGTGGACATTTTTCTTACAAATTTGCTTTCTTTATTCAATTTCTTTAATGGGTATAACTCTTATTTAAATCTTTTATGACACAGTGTCTTAACTGTTCACGTTTGTGGAAAGGATCTAGAAACCAGAGCATTTTTGCGTGGTAACTTACATTTGGTTGATCTCGCTGGGAGTGAACGGGTGGATCGATCTGAAGCAACTGGTGAGAGATTAAGAGAAGCCCAACATATTAACAAATCTTTATCTGCTCTCGGAGATGTCATTTTTGCACTTGCACAAAAGAGTCAACACGTACCCTATAGAAATAGCAAACTTACTCAAGTTTTGCAAAGCTCTTTAGGTACTCACAATGTTATTCCTTTATACAATGATGATTATATTGGTCCATTTTATTGTCCTTATATTCTTTGGTCGATATTATAGGGGGTCAAGCAAAGACACTTATGTTTGTACAGCTAAATCCTGATGTGGAATCGTTCTCTGAAACTATAAGTACCCTGAAATTTGCTGAACGGGTGTCTGGTGTTGAGTTAGGTGCGGCTCGTAGTAACAAAGAGGGGAGGGGTGTTCGAGAGCTCATGGAACAGGTACAAATATTTGCAGGTTAACCAAACAGGTCAAATCAAACAAGTTAATATAAAAAGGAAGCTAAAAGTAGAGCATGTCAAATGGGTTGAAAATTGTCCAAAAATACCAAACTTTTAGATTATTATTATTTTTTAAGTTCTAACCATAATTAGCGTATTAATTATTCATATATCTTTTAATAGAACAAACAAGATTGTATTTGTTGGTAAACCCGACCCGACCCGTATTGTCATGAACTAAAAACTGCCCTTTATAACCCGAGCTCGCTTTGTGTAACATGCCCAACTTGCCACCTCCTTACATGACATTTCTTTCTAAACTATCTGTAAAAGATTATAGCATTGAATATTTTTATTTTGGTGATAATGTAGGTGACTAATCTAAAGGATGCATTGACCAAAAAAGACGAGGAGATAGCACAGTTACGGGCCAGAAAAAGTGGTGAGAAGGGCTCATTGGGTAACTATTCGATGGGAGAGTTACAGCGTGACAGTTCTCCGCCATGTGATAAAAGCTTAAATCTTGGTTCAGAGTTCAGTGATAACCAATCTGAAACAGGTTCTCAACATTCTATAGTTGAGTTGAAACACCATAAAGATTTATTTAAACAGTTGAGTTTTGTTACAACAGATGGCATTGATGATGATATCGAGCTTTTGGGATTAAGGAATGCAGACTCCGAAGAGAAACTAAGTGATATATCTGATGGTAGTCTTTTGATGGGAACAGAGACCAACGGTTCAATGAGTAGTATCACTGATGTTTCTGAAACCACAAAAGCACCTACTGAGCACCACCAGCAGTGAGTCTCTTTTCCTAATATTTCTGTTGCTTGTTTTCTTGAGTATTTTCGTCATTTGTGGTCTAATGGTTACAGGCCCATTGTACCTACTGAACTGCCAAGACCGGTGCAAAAGACTGCATCTTCTTCACGAAAAATGGTGCAGACAGCTCCGTATTCACAAAGGCAGGGGCTAATAGCACCTTCTAGACCTTCATTAGCTCAGGGAATCCCACGTACTGCGTCAAGTATGTCAACTCACTATTGGTTTACAATAGAGGTGTAAAATGGATGGGTCGGGTTTCAGGTCTCAACGGGTTGTTTTGAGTACCGGTCAAAAGGGTCAGGTTGACTCGTAAACACTTTTTGTCCAAATTCTATAAATAGTCAATGCATATTTTGGGTGACTTTCAACTCTATTTGCTCAAGTTTGGGTTAGGTTGAGCCGTAAAACACTTTTTTTCCATGTTTTATAAATAGTTAATGTATACTTTTGATGACTTCCAACTCTGTTGGCTCCATTCATCCCTTTTGACCTGTTAAAGATAAACTACAATCCCAATTCATTCTGAATAGGATATTGACACATAATTTATTCAACATGCATCATTTTTATATCTGTAATACCTCTTACGAAAGTTCAATTAATATACTTTTCTTATAATTCAAGAGCCTTATTTCATATATAAGGATGACATTAAGCTTCTTTGACTTCAAAAGTCCCAACTTTTATATTCTTTTTGTGAAGAATGAGCAATGTCAACTGTCTCCATCTGTGTACAAACTGTTACTAACTTCTCTATTTGTTGTTTGTTTTATTGAATGATTTTCAGGTTCTAGTGTGAAAAGGTCGATCTCTGGCAGTTCTTTTCTTAAAACTGGTGCGCGACGGTGAAAGTCAAACTTTATTGGCATGACTTTAACTTAAGATAGTTTAGCATTGCTTATCTTGTTCATGAACTTCAATTCATGAAAAAACCTTAGTATTTGTGTATTAATCTAGAAATATATCAAAACTAAGTAGAATGCACGTCTAAATTGTGGTCAAGATTCATGACCAAATGTCAGAATTGCGAATGATTGTCACTGCATTTTCATGATTATGAGGGTTTGGTTTATTTTCTACCGTATGATAACAAGCTACTACAGTGGGAAAAAAGTACTCCTTTGGACAATTTTTATTTATTAATCAGTGTAAAATAGTAACCTTATATATGTTACATAAACCAAGGTGTGTATCACTGTATCAGGAAAGTGTTAATGTGGTTTTTATGATTTTTATTTAAAATTATATTTTTATTGATAGTGTCTTATATCATATTAGAGCATTCATATTACCTTTCCCACCTCAATCTTTATTTTACACTAAAACTATTATTTTTTCACTTTCTGTTTCAATAAAATTATTAAGAATTATTATTAAGGTAAGTGGATGAACTTTTTGTCAAACTTGTAGATAAATTTACTATGCTATTTATCTACCAAAATAATTTACCTTGTCTACCAAATTGATTGATCTTTATAGTATAAATACCACCTCAATGTAAAGGAGAAGATGTATCTTTTGTATACACTTTCATAAGTTATACATTTCTCTTCTTCTTGCTCTTGCAATTCTCTTTAAAGATCTTAAGATTATAACACTAAACTTGTGTTGATCATTGTGATATTATAACATGTTATCAGCACGAGAGCTCTTAAACTCTAATCAAAAAGACTAATTGAGCACAAAGTAATCTACTAATCAAGGTAAAACTTTCATTAAGTAATAATATATAATATCTTATATTGAGAAGATAACTAATATAAATAAAATAAGCATAAAGGAGATCTTAATTTTGGACATTTTGATAACCATGAGACTACTAACAAACTAATTTTATGCATCTAACTTTTTGATTATGCAACTAACATTTTATCTTATGTCAACTAACATTTACTTATGCATCTAACCTTTACTTAATCTTTATTTATACAACTAACATTTCCTTTTATGTCAACTAACATTTTGATTATATTGCTAACATTTATTCGTACTAACGTCTTATTCTTATCCTAATTTGTCGTCCTTATTCTATTTTGTTTTTATAAACTAAATTCATGTTTTTATAACATAATCTTATACTTATTTAAAAATTATTGTTGATATATACATAGACGACGATTATATAGCCGTTATGAACGGTTATATAGCTGTTGTAAACAATCACATAACCGTTACAAACGGTTATAATTTTAAACTATAAATTGACCACTATCAATTTATTTTCGTTTACAATAAACAGATCATCTCTCAAGTTTATCCAAGAAAATCTTTCAAAGATAATACACCCGGTTTTAATACTGACAACCATAATGCTTATTTTAATTCTTATCCCCATTGCTGAACTACCACCCGAAGAATTTAAACTTTTCT
>BJCM01028139.1:0-14146 GCA_018326385.1 Flaveria bidentis | reverse complement strand
ACTAAGTCACCAACTCACAGATCAAATACATTTTTTCTTTATGCTAAAAAAAATTAAATAAGTATTAACCTTAAAGTGTAGCAGTATGTATATCCATACAGACAACAAACAACTACAAATTTACAATTTCCAAATTAAATTAACATTTAGAAAGGGGAAAAACAAAATGGTGACCACTTTGACAGCCATTAATAATCAAAAGGCCAAAATGGCCTTTCACAACATGTCACACAATCTTGTGGGGATGATTTTCTCACCCAATATAAGTTAAATAAAAATAAAATTTAGATAAAAAATTATGTATATTCCTTCAAGTGACTGCTAAAAGCCGAATACCAATCTGCATCTCCAAATATATGTATGCGATTACTGCGTTTCAGTCACCGGTTTGAACTGCATCAGAAATCCATTCGGATGCTGCCTTTTCGATGTCGGGTTCAATCAGTTGAGAAACAGAGATTGGAGTAACAGAGATCTGTTTCAAAACAAAAGCATGATTCTTAAAACTTTATGCGGTACAATTATTGATGTTGAATATACTAATAAATCAAATGCAATATTCTGCCAATATAGTCATTTGACAAGGGTCTGGATCCTTTTCAAATTTTAAATTCAAACTCAAAATAATTTCTAAATTCAAGATGTAAACGAATAACATATCTAAACATGTTTTCTATTCGTAGCATTTGTTGACATTTGACATGAATTTATAGTTTTAAACAATCAGTTATATGAAGCAACCTAATGCATGTAAGATATGAGTCTGGTATACTTACAAATCCATTTTCAAGGGCTCTGAAATCAAGATTCTCATCTGTGTCTTCCTGGTTACTGTCTTGAAACTGAATCACAAAAATGCAAACTTTTATCTCCATAACAATTTATAAGTTATAACACTAAGACGGCTGTGCCCTACCAAAAAGATTAGCTAGAAAAGGAGTGTGTCAAACAGGTTGGAGAACACCCAAAGTCTATTTTAATCTCCTCAATCATTTTTTCAAACATTTAAATTATCACTGCAATAATATTAATTTCATCATCATATATTACACATTAATCATCAATAAAAGAAGGTCCAGATTCAGAAAGGGAGTGTTGATGGGTCAACCTGGCCCGTTTACCTACCTCTAGCCTGAAGTATTTCACTTTCCTGTTGAGGTCAACTTTCCCAGATACCCCGATTGATTCAACAACCTCCACGCTTTTCTTCTGTGAGTTTAAGCGCCTTGCTGCACCCTTATACATAGAACAAAACAAAAGTTAAACAAAATATGCAAAGTGATTTTCTAATATATAGAAACTAAAAGTGATTTAAATATACTACTTACTGCTGCAGATGCATCTCGACCTAGCTGTGCAAATTGCAAACCCATGCCTGGTTGATTGGCAAAACGTGCAGCTGAAGCGTTCCTGTTGGCTGCAATTGCTTGCCAAATCGGTTTGGATCTACATAAACTCTGTTTGGTCAGCTTGAATCCCTGCAAATTATGACACATCATCAGCGATCAAATTCTTCTACAAATACATAATTTATGTATAGAATTTCATAACCACACTGAAGTATTATACTGCACTCACAAAAATCTTGGCTGCAGAAATACTCAATAAATTGAAAAAAAAGGAATTTGATCCACGATGATATGCATTACCATAACAAACATATTCCATAGGATATAGCAGGATAACAAATTATGATTTCTTCACACTACAAACAAATATTTAGGGTATGCTTATCAAGCAACATGAAAACAAGCAAATGCTAATTGTTTTTTTTGGGCATATTCACACTCTTGATAAATGTGTGCAAATGTGAATTTATGTGATAATTATGTAAACTAGTTCAGAACGAGACCAACCTTGTTCTCTGTAGGGGATGCAGGAACGGTTATATGTAATGAAGAGCTTTTAGGGAACACGCCTTTATCTACGTCTCTTATGACTGCTTTTATTACAGGCCAGCAAACTGAAACTGCATCCTTAAAATGACTTTCTTGACTTTCACCCTTTTTCCTGGAAAAAATAAACATTTGGTTCAATATGTTACCTGGTAATATTATAAAACTATTCATAAGTAAATGAAGGACCGCAAAGCACAAAATGATCCTTATTTACCAGTTTAACGAGATTGATAACGATGGCACTCCGCTAATCAAGGCTTGTCTAGCTCCAGCTACAGCACTCGAGGAAAACCTGTAAGATTATAACAATATTGAGTAGAATACTTAATTGTTGATAATATTTGGAGTGAATAAAAAAAGGCTCATGAGCAATAAAATAACAGTTTAATCACTAATATATAAAACAACTACTTACGTATCATTGCCACAGCTTGGACCTTTGTTAACTCCAACAATCACCTGTTTGTCATGCCAATGTGCAAACACAGAAAATGAATGGAATTTTACAAGAATCATAATGATTGATGGCATCAAACAATTTAAAAAGTAAAAACGTACCAGTAGAGGCTTTGACCATGCAAATAATGCCCCAGATAAAGCAAGTGAAACACAGTCCACTGGGGTACCTACATGATATAATTGCAAAGAAACTTTGGTTCAACAATCTAAAAAAAATACATGCTTAACCATCATTACATTTGAAGAGGAACTTGTTGGTAAAATGTTACATACACACTGAATGGTTATCTAAATATATAATTGTTGCATCCAAATTAAGGAAAAATAAAACTTGTGAGCAGTAATCAACGACAAAGAAAATTGTGCTCACCAGTAACCTCATATGCAGTGGCACCTTTCATTTCAGCAGAGCTTACCGCAATCGATTCTTGGTATGTAAATGAGTGACCAGAAAATGATTTATCCCTGCAAAACCAATGTAAGAATATCAACAAATATTCAAGATTTCAAATTATCTTTTTCATATTTTAATTGTAGGAACCTAGATTACAAAATTGATTATGTAACATCCAGCCTCTCATACCAACCAATATTGTCTGTTTTGCCCATAAAAAGCATATGGATTTATTTTTCATTGCTCAAGTGAAAATTTCCAAAAAAGGGTCACCCACTCACCCATCTTAGGATTTCTCTCACCCGAGCATGCTTATGCTTAACTACAATCATTACACCTAAAACACATAGGCGATGTTTAAGATTATACATTTCTTATGACCCAATATCTCTTTTGTGAACGGAAAAAAATGATGTGGGATTTGCCTAATGTCAAATATTATCTAGAGTAAATTACACTTTTCATCCTAAGCATATAGCAAATCTACATGACAAAAAGTGTAATTTAATCTAGTATCTGATATTCAATTTCAAATGTATGGATACACATTGGTTATCAGAGTATAACACAATTACACAATCATACAATCACTTTCAAAATCATCCACCCTAACACCCCAATTAACCACAAACAAACGAAACAATCAAAATCCATAACAACAAATCAACAAAACACATATGTATAATCACAAAACATGAGATAACATGAAGGGGAAGAAGATTACAACTGAGGTGCGCAAACACTGATATTATAAAGCCCTTCATCAACAAGAGCTTCAACGAGAGCCGTGAGCCCAGGTGACTCAACCCCTTCACTATTCGTAACAAAAATCACAGGCTTCGAAGGATCATACTCTTCGACATTAGAAGATGAAGATTGATCTGTAGATTCTTCATTCGCTTTGTTATCATCACCATCGTCGTTTTCGGGGGCGTTGTTGCCTTTCTTCTTGAGAACGTCTTGCAGATTCGAAACCAAACCTGGAGGCAAGAAGTTGTTCTTCGGAGTCGTCATCGGTTTGTAAGCGATTTGTTAGTTGGATTGGGAGAATGAAACCCTAGAGATTGAAACTGTGATTGATGAATGATGAATGATGAATGATGATTGATGATTGATGAATGATGACTGATGGAAGAAATGGATCTATAGATTCAAACGGTGTGTGTATAAAAATGGTGATGGTGATGGAGAGAGGGAGATGAAGGTTGAAAGGGTCTTTGGGTCCCATTATTTAGGGGGGAGAGCAAAAAGCATAGCCTCCGATTTTTTAAAAAATAATATTATTATTATTACTCTTGTTATTACTCTTGTTATTACTCTTGTTATTACTCTTGTTATTACTCTTGTTATTACTCTTGTTATTACTCTTGTTATTATTGTTATTATTATTGTTACGTCGTCATCGTCATCATCGTCATCGTCATCATCATCGTCGTCGCCGCCGCCGTCGCCGTCTCAGTCTCCGTCACCGTCACCGTCACCGTAACCGTCACCGTCACCGTCACCGTCACCGTCACCGTCACCGTCACCGTCACCGTCACCGTCACCGTCACCGTCATCATCATTATTATTAGTATTATTATTATTATTATTATTATTATTAGTATTATTATTATTAGTATTATTATTATTATTACTATTATTATTATTATTATTATTATCATCTTTTATATTTTTTTACAGTTGGGAGCACCCTCCCAACATTTTTATTCAAAAAATCAATGTTTTTAAAACTGGATCGGATAGTGGATCGAACGTTCGCTAGTCGGACCGGTTCAACCGGTCGGATCAGATATAATAATTGGATAAAGTTATAATTATTTTACAAATATATATGTAAAAAATACCAATATATATAAGAAAAAACACTTCAACCAGTCCGATCACCGGTTCAATGCTAAAACGGTTTGAAGCACTGAACCGGACCGAATTGGATTCCGGTTTCCGGTCCAACCGGTAAGTCCGATCGGGTTTTTTAAAACAATGAAAAAACTTTCTATATCAACCTTAAACATTAAAAGTAGGACTTGAACACAAGACATTTTCATATATAATGTGTCGCTTGATTTGTAAATTGCAATTTATAGTGTTTTAGTGGTATCAAGTTTAAATGTTTAATGAGTTATGTATGAATCTAATACTCTTTTTCATATAGAATGCTGAAATTACTATAAAACATATGTTCAAGATAAAACTAATGAAATTGGAAAGTGCAAATGGGTGATAATGGTATCACTGGTTGATGGATCATGATGAAGGTGTGCTTTGATGATCAAGGTGGTGCATGATAACGATTGAAAAATGTTCATGGAGGTCGATGAATATACACATCAACCTTGCCTTGTGGATATGGATGTTGATAACCTACAAGGGTGGACGGTTGACACATCATTTGAACCCTAACACTACCCAAAAGGGAGGGGGTGAATCGCAATGCACCTGTACACACTCGACATGACCCAAAGAACGCACCCATACTCTCAGCTTGAACGGGTTCATGAACACAAAATCACACTCGAAACTATTACCTGAGTGGGTGGCAACGGTGTTCCCGTGAAGCAACCTAGAGTCGAACCTGAGTACGACCACCTCCACAGTTAAAGCAACTAATAATCTATTTCTATTAATTACATGTTGAAATTAAATTTCCAACATCACATACATCTGTGCATTCCATATTATTAAACTGTTAAACTCGTAGATGTAAAGAAAACAACCATCTTAATTATTACTTGATGCACTTTAATGTAATTTGACTGAAAGATATCCGCATCTTTCTATGGAAAAAACTTAAATGTAAGAGCAAACTCATATGACAAATCTAAATGTATTTTTTTCTTCTCTAGTCGATAACATCAAAAGATCAATGTTATTTTAAGAGATCATTAAGAAGCACATGTAACTATAGACAAGTTGTAACAAGTACTTATGCAAGTTTAATAGTGACATTTAACATTTCATACCAATCAATGTTGTATGTTTAGTCAATTTGTAGCTCGTAGATTTGTTTTTTTTAGCTGTAGGAGTAAAGGGTTTAGAAGACTTGCAAGATTTTCATATATATTGCCTAATATTTAAGCCATATAAGATTTTCATATGATATTATATGAATACAATATTGCTCTTTCAACACATGTATAAAATTAACTATGTAATGAAACATGACAAACCATTTAAAGCTAGGGACAATATCATGTGCACCTTTTGTTACAATAATAGTCATATATTATTTCCCGACATCAAACATGATACAATTTAATCTTGTGTATTTATCAAGTACCATGTGTAAAATCAATTGTAACGATATTTAACGACATGTTTTGATGTATTAAATGTCATAATGTATGCTTTTTAGTTGCAAAAGTTACTGATAATGGAAGACACATTTTAGTCCAATTTACCCCTTTCATATCATAAACCAACATTCTTTTTAATATGTGATAATAATATACAAAAATAGTTGTAGGTCCATGAGCTATGTATATAAAGCTCGTGTTAAGCATGTCCAGCAGGGTTAGATTTATGATTTTAATTAGCCGATGACAAGTAACTCCCATGTGATTGACTCGTTTACACCTTATATAGCATATTAAATTAACTAGTTTAACAAACTCTAAGTCTATAACGTAAATAATTTACATCAACCAGTCATACATGATATTCCAACCATTGACCGAGAGTTTCATGCTTTTGGATGCAACCCCATCCCATAAATAAATTAAATACTTAGGAGGCGTTTGGTTGGAATGAATGAAATGGAATTGAGAAACTAGTATAATTTTCAAGTAAAATTATATTTGAGTATGTAATAAAATGTTAAACTTAAGGAAATGTTTCACCTCAAATTCTTTTGGTTGTGGGATATTAAAATCATTCCACCTAGAGAGAGAATTTGAAATCTCACAACCAAGGGAATTTAAGATCAGTAGAAGATATTACCTTCGATCCTCTTCTTAATCCGAACCTGCAACACATTCGAACTCTATCCTCACGGAGGTATTATCTTCAATTGATAAAGGGCTTTTGTTCATTGAGATCAGTAGAAGGTATATGTGCAGCGAATTGGTTTATCATCATCGTTTGCATCTCAAACTGAATCAAAATTGATAGCGAGATGTTCTTTGTAGTGTTTCACTTTGAATCATCATTATTCGGGTAATTGAACGCATCTTCATAATCGCTTCATCATGGGGAATAAAAGCCCCATGAACATAGCCTGTAATTGAAACGAATCGGGGCTCAATTGGATCCATGAATGATCTAGGGTTTTGCGGATTTGGGCATTATTGAATAAGTATGCTTTTAAGAATTAGGGGCCGAGACCTAACATGGCCACGGCCCTTGGTTCGCTGGTAACGCACTAGACCCCTAAACAGGAGGTCCCCGGTTCGAATCGGGGGAACCTCATGTTTTCTTTTTTAAGGCTTTTAGCCTTCAAAACCAATCCTAAATCTTTTGAACATAAAAAAAACTCATTTTATAAAAGCTGAATTTTCTAAAATGTTTTTAATTATTTTTTGAGAATTATTTCTTTAAAAATAAACATTTTTTTCTACTACATTTGACAAATAATCAAGAAATAATATAATTAGTTTAATTGTTTATATACAAAAAAAACACATATTATATTCCACAAATATGATTATTTCAAATGTAGTTCTTAAATTATTGTTTAAATTATGTTCTTAGACCGTATATAAATATTTATATACCAAAATTGTTATAAATGTTATATTTATATATAAAACTTTATATAAAATGTAACAAATTTCTTTGATTTTAATAAATATAATTGATTCCATATTGTTAAAGCATAATTATTTGGCAAGCACTAAATACCAAATTGAAACCCTAGACCTCAAATTAAATCGTTAAATTTATTATCAAAATTAAAATCTTGTAAATATATATAGGTACCTTGTGACGGATTACGTTGGAACAACGACTTTTATTTCTTACTAATCATCCATTAATATATTTATTAAAGAAGTGAGTATTTCTATACTCCTTTTTCATATTTTCACACTTTGGGGTGAACATGTTACTTTATAATCATTGCACTTGTAAACGTTTGACTCTTGTAAACTTATGACAATTTACTTGTGTGTTGTGGTTAGTTGAACCTTGTAGCTACCATGTAATGTCGAATATATGTACAATCATTAACTATTGCTAGTCTCGCGACGTCATAGATCTATGGGCCTGACAAGCCTGCTTGGTTGATCCAAGTACACTTAGCTAATCATATATACTTGTAAACGTTTGAGACTTGTAAAAATCTATCAAGGTTTGATTGTGCATTCTGTCTTACATCCCTAGTTACTTTGTTCTCTAACTTACAACATGAATTGCCATCTTTTATATACTTATGTATTGAAAACTATGGAAATATCACCAACATTATTGTTGACGTTTTATTTTTAATATTTTCAGGAAATACTCAAGTTTGATCGCCACTTTTGAAGCTTGTTCACACCTAGGAATGGACCTAGTTAAATAAATGAATAAGCTTATTATATTTCTTATTATGCTTGTTAATTTCTTTATTTGAGACTTATGTTTGTAATGTTACCTTTGAAACTTATGAATAATATATTTAGATTTAATAATAGCATTATGTGGCTGTGAACGATCTTAACTCTCACATCTCGACGTTTCCGCCGTCAAGGTTGGGGTGTGACATATTGGTATCAGAGCCCATAACTATAGGGATTTAGGTTATTAAAAATGGTGACCTAGACTGTAGTATATGCATGAACCTTATAGAATCATCATTCTATCTTGTAAATTATATGGTTTGCATGCTACATAATGCTATGCCTTCTTATGTGCAATTTGATGCCTTAGCATAGGATTGCCCAAACATTGTTACTTGTTTCCCTAAACTTAACTTTAACTCTTTGACTCTCCCCGAACATGAAATCTCTTAATCTTATTCTCGGCGACACGTGGAATCGTATATTTATGCTTATGACTTGAATCTTTAGACTTATGTCTAATCTATATAAATCTCATCAAGGTTTTGAGTTCATGAACCTAAGGAATATTGTATGACACATAGACACCTGTATCCTAGATTTCCTGGCAAAAGACCTTCGAGCTAAGGCAAGCATTTCGTGTAAATCCTACGGGACTAGGCATGCTTACCTGGGGATTTCTGGGATGAGTGATAAACTATGGTCAATATACACAAGTTCCTAAGGCAAATGGGCCAATTCACCTTGACATGTCAACGTTTCCAAATGGTAATGCGTTACCAAATGAAATCATTCCATGTACCTTACAACTCTTAGCTTATCCTTGTTTAAATTACTATCCTTGGTTATCCTCATTCTCGTATCTTTAGAGTTCGAGCCTATACTTTCTAAACCACGTGTTAATCTGGAAAGATCCTTCACGGTCAAAGTCGCCGATGGAAAATCTGTCGTCGTTGACGTCGTAATACATGATTGTACCTTGAGCCTTAACGAACACGAGTTCTTCGTTGACCTTACTCCTATGCAATTGGGAAGCTTTGATGTTATCATTGGCATGGATTGGTTAGCCAAGCATCGTGCGGAAATTCTATGCTTCGAGAAGTGCATCCGAATTCCTTTACCGACTCGTGATACTTTGAAAGTCTTTTTGGGGAGAAATCATCCCAAGGACTCAAACTTATGTCTTGCATCAAGTCCCGTAAGTGCTTAAGTAAAAACTACATGGCTTTCATAGCATATGTAGTTAATACGAAAGCCAAGGGTAAGGAATTGAAAGACATTCCTGTCGTGCGGGACTTTCCCGAGATTTTTCCCTAGGGTCTTAAGGGACTACCTCCCGTGCGAGAAGTTGAGTTCAAGATTGACTTAATCCCTGGTGCAACCCCTGTGGCTAAATCACCTTATCGTCTTGCACCGTCTGAAATGCAAGAACTAGCTAGTCAACTACAAGAGTTGACCGATAAGGGCTTCATTCGTCCTAGCTCTTCACCATGGGGTGCACCTGTGTTGTTTGTGAAGAAGAAAGATGGCTCATTCCGTATGTGCGTCGACTACCAGGAACTCAACAAGCTTACTATCAAAAACCGATACCCTCTCCCTCGAATCGATGATCTATTTGATCAACTTCAAGGAGCAACTCAATTCTCAAAGATTGATCTATGTTCTGAGTATCATCAATTACGTTTTCACGATAATGACATTCCAAAGACCGCTTTTCGTACTCGATATGGACATTACGAGTTTATGGTTATGCCTTTTGGCTTGACCAATGCACCTGCCGTGTTCATGGATCTCATGAACCAAGTATGTAAACCGTATTTGGATAAGTTTGTGATCGTGTTCATTGATGCCATTCTTATTTATTCCAAGACGAAAATCAATCACGAGACGCACTTGCAACAAGTTCTTGGACTTTTGAAGAAGGAGAAATTATACGCCAAGTTTTCCAAGTATGAATTCTGGTTAGAAGAGGTTCAATTCTTAGGGCATGTGGTGAATAGCCAAGGAATTCATGTTGTTCCTGCTAAAATTGAAGCTGTGAAGAATTGGTGTGTTCCCACAACCCCAACCGAAGTTCGTTCTTTTCTTGGCTTAGCAGGATATTACCGTAGGTTCATAGCGAATTTCTCGAAGATTGCTAAACCATTAACGACGTTAACCCAAAAGAATCGACTCTTTGAATGGGGACCCGAGCAAGAAGAGGCTTTCGAGGCATTGAAACGCAAGTTGTGTAACGCTCCTATTCTCACACTTCCCGATGGGAACGATGACTTTACCGTGTATTGCGATGCTTCTAATCAAGGTCTTGGTTGTGTTCTCATGCAACGAGGCAAAGTCATAGCATATGCGTTGATGCAACTGAAGGTTCATGAAGTGAATTATACAACCAACGATCTTGAACTTGGTGCTGTGGTTTTCGCATTGAAGATTTGGCGACACTATCTTTATGGGACGCAATGCATAGTCTACACTGATCATAAGAGTCTCCAACACCTGTTCAACCAAAAGGATCTCAACATGAGACAAAGACGGTGTATTGAGTTGATTAGCGACTATGACTGTGACATTCGCTATCACCTTGGAAATGCGAATGTTGTAGCCGACGCGCTGAGTCGCAAGGTCCACAACAAGACTGTCTCGCTCCAAGAAATCCAAGATCAAAGGCAATGGTTTGATACGTTAGGAGAATTTGATACCGAGATTCATGTGGATGTCAACGAGGCTACTATCATGCTTCAAAACATAAGGATCGATAGTGACCTCGAGTTATGCATTCGCGAGGCTCAACAAGCGGCACTAACTGACGAAGGGAAATATGAAGAGTTGATGTCTAACGTTCGGTCACAACTGGAGACAAAACCGAACGGCATGTGGTACTTCTTGAATCGACTTTGGATTCCGAATCGTGATAACCTTCGGCCCTTCATTATGAACGAAGCTCATCAAACCCGATATTCCATTCATCCTGGCTCCGATAAGATGTACATGGACCTGCGTGGTCAATATTGGTGGCCTGGAATGAAGAAAGATATCGCGTCTTATGTTTCCAAGTGTCTCACGTGTGCACGAGTCAAAGCCGAGCATCAACGACCAAGTGGTTTATTTGAGCAACCTGAAATCCCTATGTGGAAATGAGAACATATATCCATGGATTTCATAACCAAGTTACCTCGTACTCCTCGTGGTCATGATAGTATATTGGTGATTGTTGACCGTTTGACCAAGACGGCACATTTCATACCTATACGAGACACATACAAAGTTTCAAGACTAGCTTGCATCTACATTGACTAAATTATATGTCGTCATCACGTGCCGTTACACATCATATCCGACCGAGACGCTCGCTTCACTTCACACTTTTGGTCTTCGATGCAAGAATTCTTGGGTACTCAATTGGATTTAAGTACGGCTTATCATCCTCAAACCGATGGTCAAACCGAACAAACAATCCAAACCCTCGAGGGTTTGCTACGTCTATGTGTCCTTGACTTTGGTGGTGATTGGGATACGCATTTACCGCTCGTGGAATTTTCATATAACAATAGTTATCACTCAAGTATCAAGATGGCACCGTTCGAGGCTTTGTATGGTCGTAAATGTCATTCTCCGATCTGTTGGACTGACATTGGGGAAAATCTCATCACTGGTCCTGAACTTATTCAAGAAACAATCGACAAAGTTTCCAAAATTCGAAATAACCTTGAGGTGGCTAGAAGTCGTCAAAAGAGTTATGCCGATAAAAGACGCAAACCATTGGAGTTTCAAGTCGACGACATGGTTCTTCTTAAGGTCTCTCCATGGATGGGTGTTGTATGTTTTGGGAATAAGGGTAAGTTAGCCCCACACTTTGTAGGAACTTTCAAGATTCTGAAAAGAATTGGGAAAGTGGCTTACAAACTGGAACTACCTTCTGAACTTAGCAGGGTTCATATGGTCCTCCATGTCTCAAACCTGAGGAAATGCCTGGCTGATGAAAGTTTGCATGTTCCTCTCGAGGAAATTCAAATAGATGAGTCATTGCATTTCGTTGAGAAGCCTGTTGAGATTATGGACCGAACCCTAAAGAAAACCCAAACAACAACCACACCGATCGTCAAGGTCCGTCGGGAAAACAAACGTGGAGTTGAGTTCACTTGGGAACGTGAGGAGCATGTGAAAAAGAAATTCCCGCATTTGTTCACTTAGTTCATTCTTAATTTCGGGACAAAATTCTTTTAAGTTGGGGAGACTGTAACATCTCGTATTTTCTTGTTAACTAATAGTTAATGTCGTTTACTCTTGTAAGGGCCAAAGTTGTCAATTATGAAACTTATGGGTTGCTTATGCTTATTTACTAGTTTGCCTTTAATTCTTCAATTTAAAAGTTAATAGTTAATTATGAAATTAAACATAATTATAAGTAATAATAATATTACTATTACTAATAATAAATTATAATAACAATAATAATAATAATAGTATTAATAATGAAATGTCCTAATAATAATAATAATGCTAATGACTAATGGCAATATTAATTGATTTATAAAAAAATTACTAAGCTTGGAAATGTTTAAAAACTTAAAATAGTTAAGTTAAGGGGGTTTATTGTTAAGTTAGAAACTTTAATATAAAGTTTTGTGCATGAAATAATAACAAATTAAACCAAAAGGACCGAAAGTGTAATTTTAAAAGTTACATCCCAACCCCCTGCCCATTTCCTTTCACACGAATCCGACCACAAATTCCGGCCAATCTCCGGCATGCTCCGGCAAGCCCCACACACAACTAATTTCGTCGATTCATGACTTAAAAACACCACCGAACCATTTTGGAACATGATTCGAACCGTTGTACAACATTTAATCGAATTAAAACCTCCGTTATCAGTCGGATCGATTGAATAACCGAAGCTTTAAACACCATAGCCGTTCGGGCATTAACTCTCAATAATAGTCTAATTAATCGAACATGAACAATCGTATACCTAATTCTAATCGATTGCAACACTCAATTTGTTCTAGAAAACACAAAAAACAACACCTTCGATCCTCTTCTTAATCCGAGCCTGTAACACATTCGAACTCTATCCTCACGAAGGTATTACCTTCAATTGATAAAGGGCTTTTGTTCATTGAGATCAGTAGAAGGTATCTGTGCAGCGAATTGGTTTATCATCATCGTTTGCATCTCAAACTGAATCAACATTGATTGCGACATGTTCTTAACATTGCATCTCAAACTGAATTAACTGATTAACGTGTATACCGAACCAAATAGTGCGGAATCCTATTTGATTGGTGATCCAATCAGTGAGAACGCATGTAGAAACAATTATGTATTGAATCTAACGTTAAGAATCGATTAGGAATCGATCTACTGCGATCTATGAACTTAGAGTATGATCTTAGAGGTCTCTGGACGGCTAGGGTACGTCTGGAGGGGAAGTGGATTGAATGTTTATCGTTTTTCCACGAATTAGGTGGTATTTATAGGTTAGGGTTGCTCATTCGGGCGACTGAACCATCAGCATGGTTCATTCATGCGATTTAGCCATGCGGTTGATCCATTCGCACGACTGAGTATTCAGTCATGCGACTAGCCAATCTCATGTTATAGTCATACGACTAATCCAGTCTCCTGGTTCAGTCGTGCAACTGAGTCATTCGTATGAAGTTGTTCATGCGTATGATCCATTAGCATGGGCCATTCGCATGATAACTTCACGTTATTAAGTTTGAATGTATTAATTGTCATAACATTATTTATATTAATTCAAACACCCACAAACCTATATAATCAAGTCAATATGCGATAAACAACTCACTAATGAAATATTAAACGTTATAAACACAACCAAACATTTGCATTTCATTAAGTACCCGACTATTACATAAGTGTAAGACAATAAAGACATATTACATTAAGATCAGAAT
>BJCM01028096.1:0-22605 GCA_018326385.1 Flaveria bidentis | reverse complement strand
ACCATGCTGCAAGACTTCTAGGCCTCAACTCAGACTCATTGAATGATGAAGAGAAGAGACTAAGAAGAAAGCTGGTGACTCTACTACATACAAAGAAATAGGACAAGATTCCTAGTCAGTCTCTTGTGCCTAGAAAGAAAATACTCAAATGGAGGTTCGATGAAGCTACTCACAACTTTGTTGTGGAAAGAGAGAATGGTGAAGTCAATAGACTGAATGCCACCTCTCTGCTACACTCTAGCAGGTTTGATATTGCTGAGTTAGCAGAGAAACCATTCTCCTACCCATCCAACTCTGAAATTGTTGCTCTCATCAGGAATCATCTCAGCAGTCTTCATCTTGCTGAGTTAACTGCAAAAGCCAAGATTAAAGAAGAGTTGAAGTTGAGAAGAAAGGAAGACAAGGAAAGACCTCCTACCAAGGGCATAGCCTTTCTACAGATGATGGAGGGTCCTGAATTAGAACCTATAGTTAGATGGGAATATGATTATAGCTCCCATCAACTAACTCTTTTTAGAGGGCCACAACAAAGGGTACATATCATTCAGGGTGACAGACTGGAGTTCCTATCAACTAAGGATTTGTACAAGCTTCTTAGCACCACATCAGGAAAGAACAAGGAAACTGACAAGTTTCTACTCTCCTTGGTGCTGAAAGTTTTGAGAAGCAGAAACAAGTGAGGTTTTGGTAGCATCAGCCTAGGGGGAGTTTGTTGGATCAAGAAGAAGGCTGGTCCAACCAAAACCAAGTCACTTAGACAAATTTTGGTGCTACTTACAAAGGTTTCCGAAGCCAAGTGTGAAACTTCCGAAGGTAGTAGAGTTCTTTCAAAGACAAAGTAAAATACCAACTTTCGAAGACAAACTCTACTTCCGAAGTCAAAGAACTTACTTCTGATGATCAAGTCCAAGAAAAATAAATCAAAAGACTACTTCCGAAGTATGAAGAAAAGAAGAAGTCCTCAGAAGAAGTAGCCGCTTCCGAAGTATAAGTGGCTTCGGAAGTACTTGTTCTTCCGAAGCCATTTAACCTTCGGAAGACACTGCTATGAACTAGTGGACATAAGTATGGTCTCTGATACTCCGCTGCAGACCTCTGATATAGCATGGCACTTTCTCAAAGAGCCATGTAGTTGACCATACTTTATTCCACTGTTTACCTTTTGTTGGAACATATATTGTCATATATAGTGTGTTCGTCGCTTGATGAATAGTCTAGGCTTAATGTAATACACCTGATATGTTGAAACACATGAAACTGGGTCATTCATACGTGCATATGTGAATGAGAATCAATCGTATGACTGAGCCATGCTAATGGACCAGTCGTGCGACTGAGAGATGCGATTGGGCCATTCGTAAGATTGAACCATAAGTATGGTCCAGTCGTACGATTGAACCATACGCATGGTTCAATCGCATGAATGGGCCCAGTCGCATCTGATATGGGCTGAGGCTTATAAATACCGGTTTCATTGTGTAAAGAGATTAAGGATTGTGCCTAGGGCCTAAGCGTTGCGGGATGAGGGGGGAGATCATGCTCGATCTCCCCTTGCCAAAAGTCATGATTCTTATGTTGTAACGAGCTTGTAATCATTAGGTTTTATCAATGAAACCATTTTATTAAAGTTCATGTTATTGTTTGTCTCTTGGTTTTTGTTTTGTTTCCTTCCGTCAAGAACACGCTCGAATGTCTACCGATCCAGCGACTTCATAATTGGTATCAGAGCAGCTTACTGCTGGAATGATCTAACAATCATTCTAGCAACTCGAGCTCTTGATTTTTGGATTTATTTCAGGTTCTTTGATGTTAAACCCACTTCGTGTTCTTAGTGTTTTGCTCAAATCTTGTTACGTGTGTTGTTTCTATGTTAAAATAAAACTCGAAACCACGTTCTGATCACCCTTGCAAATCTTATGATATCTATTTTGGTTCGGTTCATGTGAAATTCATAAGATTAGGGTTTTTGGTAGCCATGGCAGCTGCAGATCTGAAAATCTGTGTGCAGATGCGCTCATGCGACTGGACCATGCGAATGGACCATTCGTACGACTTGACCTTGCTAATGGACCATTCATACGACTGGAACAGTTGTATGCTCAATCGCACAAATGAGCCATCGGCATTCACTGATCCGAATTTGTTCGAGACAAAAAAAGTCGGGAACTGCCTCTTGCATAGAATTGAGGATGAGCAAAGCATATTCACCCTGAGGTTCTTTTGTCAAATAAGTTCGATGCATACCCCATTATTCGTCGGACTTCCAGAATAGGTGAATGTAGTTGGAACATGAAAGAGAGAAGAGAAGATATCAGCAATCGGTGGTAGTCAGGAGCATCTGACAATTTATAGGCCAATCAAGTTATATCTATCCGCACAGAGAGGATTCTTTTCTTAGGGGGAATCCATGTATAGAAAAAATTGAAGACGCAATTAGAAAATGATTATGTGAGTTGGTTTCTGATGATGAATCTGAGTGCATGCTGATTTGTTTGAGATTGTCAGCTGTGGATTGGAACCTTCTACTTTTTCCCCAATACACCGTATGAAGACACCAACAGAGCACAACATTTATACATTGGGATATGTTGAATTTGAGAGGGAATTTCTGTCGGTGTTACTGTTAATCAAGTTAGCCTTTGTGAAGATTGAAGCAATGGAAAACTGTTCATGTCATTACCTGGAAAAATCAGTCATATGGGGAATCTTGCTGCTATGATGGTGTTCTGCAAAGTAAACAAAAGCTATTGTGCCTAAATTCATTTTCAGTGATACTGTAGCAACCTGATGGATCGACAACGTTGGCTAATATGGTTTTTCGTTTGATTCTATTGGAAACCAGAGCAAAGATTGACTGAAGATTGTAAGAGGTGGTATCTACTATTCGCAAGCAACGTCCAAGGGGGAATTTGTTGGAGCATATTTGTCAAATATTATGTGTTCATTGCTTGACGAATAGTCTAGGCTTAATGTAATACACTTGATATGTTGTAAACACATGAAACTGGGTCATTCGCAGGAGAATATGCGAATGAGAATCAGCCGTACGACTGAGCCATGCTAATGGACCAGTCGTGCGACTAAGAGATGCGATTGGGCCATTCGTAAGACTAAACCACAAGTATGGTCCAGTCGTACGATTAAACCATACGCATGGTTCAATCGCATTCTGATATGGGCTGAGGCCTATAAATACCAGTTTCATTGTGTAGAGAGATTAAGGACTGTGCCCGGGGCCTAGGCACTGCGGGATGAGAGGGGAGATCATGCTCGATGTCCCCTTGCCAAAAGTAGTGATTCTTATGTTGTAACGAGCTTGTAATCATTAGGTTTTATCAATGAAACCATTTTATTAAAGTTCATGTTATTGTTTGTCTCTTGGTTTTGGTTTTGTTTCCTTCCGTCAAGAACACGCTCGGATGTCTACCGATCTAGCGACTTCACAATTGGTATCAGAGCAGGTTACTGCTGGAATGATCTAACAATCATTCTAGCAACCCGAGTTGTTGATTTCTGGATCTATTTCAGGTTCTTTTACGTTAAACCCACTTCGTGTTCTTACTGTTTTGCTCAGATCTTGTTACGTGTGTTGTTTCTATGTTAAAATCGAACTCAAAACCACGTTTTGATCACCCTTGAGAATCTTATGATGTCTATTATGGTTCGTTTCATGTGAAACTCATAAGATTAGGGTTTTTGGCAGCCATGGCGGCTACCAATCTGAAAATCTACATGCAGATACGCTCATGCGACTGGACAATGCGAATTGACAATTCGTACGACTTGACCATACTAATGGACAATTTGTATGACTGGACCAGTCGTATGTTCAGTCGTGCGACTGGACCAGTCGTATGTTCAATCACACGAATGAGCCCTCCGCATTGACTTATCCGCATTTGTTCGGGACAAAAAAAGTCTAGAACTGCCTCTTGCACAGGTTTAAGAATAAGCAAAGCATATTCACCCAGAGGTTCTTTTGTCAAATAAGTTCAATGTATACCCTAATATTCGTCGAACTTCCTGAATAGGTGAATGTAGTTGGAACACAAAAGAGAGAAGAGAAGATGTCAACAGTCGGTGCTGATTTTGTGGGGTAGTCTGGAGCATCTGACTATTTATAGGCCAATAAAGTTATATCTATCCGCACATAGAGGATTCTCATTCTTAGGGGGAATCCATGTATAGAAAAAATTGAAGACGCAATCAGAAAGTGATGATGTGAGCTAGTTTCTAATGATGAATCTGAGTGCATGTTGATTTGTTTTAGATTGTCAGTTGTGGATTGGAACCTTCTACTTTTTGCCTATTACATCGTATGAAGACGCTAGGAGAGCCCAACTTTTATACATTGGGATATGCTGAATTTGAGGGGGAGTTTCTATAGGTGTTAATGTTAATCAAGTTAGCCTCTGTGAAGATTGAAACAATGGAAAACTGTTCATGTCATTATCTGGAAAAATCAGCCATATGGGGAATCTTGCTGCTATGATGGTGTTCTACAAAGTAAACAAAAGCTATTCAGCCTAAATTCATTTTCAGGGATACTGTAGCAACCTGATGGATCGGCAACGTTGGCTAATATGGTTTTTCATTTGATTCTATTGGAAACCAGAGCAAAGATTGACTGATTATTGTAAGAGGTCTTATCTACTATTCACAAGCAACGTCTAAGGTGGAATTTGTTGGAGCATATATTGTCATATATAGTTTGTTCGTCATTTGACGAATAGTCTCGGCTTAATGTAATACACTTGATATGTTGTAAACACATGAAACTGGTACATTAACAGGAGCATATGCCAATGAGAATCAGTCGTACAACTAAGCCATGCTAATGGACTAGTCATGCGATTGAGAGATGCGATTGGGCCATTCGTAAGACTGAACCATAAGTATGGTCCAGTCATACGATTGAATCATACGCATGGTTCAATTGCATGAATGGGTCCAGTCACATCTGATATGGGCTGAGGCCTATAAATACCAGTTTCATTGTGTTGAGAGATTAAGGATTGTGCCCGGAGCCTAGGCGCTGCGGGATGAGAGGGGAGATCATGCTCGATCTCCCCTTGCCAAAAGTCGTGATTCTTATGTTGTAACGAGCATTTTATCATTAGGTTATATCAATGAAACCATTTTATTAAAGTTCGTGTTATTGTTTGTCTCTTGGTTTTGGTTTTGTTTCCTTCCGTCAAGAACGCGCTCGGATGTCTACCGATCCACCGACTTCATAATTGGTATCAGAGCAGGTTACTACTGGAATGATCTAACAATCATTCTAGCAACCCAAGCTCTTGATTACTGGATCTATTTCAGGTACTTTGACGTTAAACCCACTTCATGTTCTTAGTGTTTTGCTCAGATCTTGTTACGTTTGTTGTTTTTATGTTAAAATCGAACTCGAAGCCACATTTTGATCACCCTTGCGAATCTTATGATGTCTATTTTGGTTTGGTTCATGTGAAATTTATAAGATTAGGGTTTTCGGCAGCCATGGCGGTTGCAGATCTGAAAATCTGTGTGTAGATGTGCTCATGCGACTGGACCATGCGAATGGATCATTCGTACGACTTGACCATGCTAATGGACTATTCGTACGACTGGACCAGTCGTATGTTCAGTCGTGCGACTGGACCAGTCAGATGTTCAGTCGTGCGACTGGACCAGTCGTATGTTCAATCGCACGAATGAGCCATCCGCATTGACTCATCCACATTTGTTCGAGACAAAAAAAAGTCTAGAACTGCCTCTTGCACAGATTTGAGGATGAGCAAAGCATATTCACCCTGAGGTTCTTTTGTCAAATAAGTTTGATGTATACCCCATTATTCGTCGGACTTTCAGAATAGGTGAATGTAGTTGGAACACGAAAGAGAGAAGAGAAGATGTTAGCAGTCCGTGCTGATTTTGTGGGGTAGTCAGGAGCATCGGACTATTTATGGTCCAATCAAGTTATATCTATCCACACAAAGAGGATTCTCAATCTTAGGCGGAATCCATGTATAGAAAAAATTGAAGATGCAATCAGAAAATGATGATGTGAGCTAGTTTCTGATGATGAATCTGAGTGCATGCTGATTTGTTTGAGATTGTCAGCTGTGGATTGGAACCTTCTACTTTTTGCCCAATACACCGTATGAAGACGCCAGGAAAGCACAACGTTTATACATTGGGATATGCTGAATTTGAGGGGGAATTTCTACAGGTGTTAATGTTAATCAAGTTAGCCTGTGTGAAGATTGAAGTAATAGAAAACTGTTCATGTCATTATCTGGAAAAATTAGTCATATGGGGAATCTTGCTACTATGATGGTATTCTGCAAAGTAAACAAAAGCTATTGTGCCTAAATTCATATTCAGGGATGCTGTAGCAACCTGACGGATCGGCAACGTTGGCTAATATGGTTTTTCGTTTGATTCTATTGGAAACCAGAACAAAGATTGACTGAAGATTGTAAGAGGTGTTATCTACTACTCGCAAGCAACGTCCAAGGGGGAATTTGTTAGAGCATATATTGTCATATATAGTGTTTTCATCGCTTGACAAATAGTCTAGGCTTAATGTAATACACCTGATATGTTGTAAACACATGAAACTGGGTCATTCGCAGGAGCATATGCGAATGAGAATCAGTCGTACGACTGAGCCATGCTAATGGATCAGTCGTGCGACTGAGAGATGTGATTGGGCCATTCGTAAGACTGAACCATAAGTATGGTCCAGTCATACGATTGAACCATACGCATGGTTCAATCGCATGAACGGGCCCAGTCGCATCTGATATGGGCTGAGGCCTATAAATACCTGTTTCATTGTGTAGAGAGATAAAGGATTGTGCTCGGGGCCTAGGCGCTACGGGATGAGAGGGGAGATCATGCTTGATCTCCCCTTGCCAAAAGTCGTGATTCTTATGTTTAACGAGCTTGTAATCATTAGGTTTTATCAATGAAACCATTTTATTAAAGTTTGTGTTATTGTTTGTCTCTTGGTTTTGGTTTTGTTTCCTTCCATCAAGAACATGCTCGGATGTCAACCGATCCAGCGATTTCACACCTTTTATGATAGTACAAGTTTCCAACTTTACTTGGTGACAAAAGATAAATCAGAGAAATGTCATGACTACCATATCTTAGATAAGACTTTACCTGAGATACCTTAAACTATAGCTTTGTAGTATTTGCATTAGTTATAAGATCCCATTTGGTATCAAAGTATATCCGGCTGTAGGTAGTATTATATATAGTTTATCATTGTAACTCTTAAGAACATGCTTGTATGAGTCTTGTAACATTTGAGTTGAGAAGCAATATATGCAAGTACCTTGAAAATTACTTCTTATGTTCTTTACTACTTATTATATTATAATCAACTCTTATAGACTCTTCCTTCATCCGAGTGTAGTTCAATTAAGTTTGAGAGATCAACTAAGTGTTAAGTGACATTAACCGATCCTGTATTTGATTTACCCGAAGACACAAAGTGGAAGGTCCAGTCTTGCCCTTCATCACCTTGAGCGGTCAAGGCCTTTGTCTCTTTGCTTGAAGCGGTAGGTCCACTCATGGGTTTGTCTTGACGGTTGATGGTGGAAAATGGATTTCCATTTCCAGTCTTCTTGGGCTTTACAAATTCCCATTTAAAATGCCCCTTTTCACCACAATTAAAGCAAGTGATTTGGTTTTGTCAAAGCCAAAGGTCATGTCTTTAGTGGCTACTAAATTTTGTCTCGTCTACTTAACGAACTTTTTGGCTCGTCTAACTGCACTTGCAAGAGCCAACATGATATCCATCCTTTGAAACACCCGGTTATTTATAAAAGACAAAGAAGAAAGAATAAAGGGAAGAAAAAGAAAGAAAAGATACTTTACCCAAGTTAAAGGGTAAAAAGTGTCAAAAAGGACAAAAGGTTTGAAAAAGTGGGTGTAAAAAGTGATGGCCCCCCATCACTCTCTCTACATCCACAAAATTCGGATCTTGTTACAGAGAGAAAGAAAAGGAGCTAAAATTCTTGGATTTTGAAGAACAAGAGCTAAAAAGTTCAAATTCAAGGTAAGAATTCGTGTGTTTAAGGTGTTCTTGACTAGTTTCATCCTCGGTTGTGTGCTTATGTATGTTGTGTGTGTTCGGTTGTGTGTTTTTAGTGGGTTTCTAGGTGAGATCTTGTAGCAATTGGGCTTTGAAGGAAGTCTTACCCGAAAAGGCTGCTAAGGTGAGTTCTAGAACCCCTCTTTTACATGTTTTAACTGATTTTGGGGCTGGAAATGCATGTATGAACTTTTTATAAAACTACGGTTTCATACCCGTATGTGTGAATGTGTGTATGTTGCGGGTATGGTGTGATTTTGGACTATGTTCATGCTTGATGATGTTATGGTTGTGTTTCTAAGGCTTAGAATGTATGATTCAAGCTTAGAATATGATAGATGGTGTTTGGGGACTGAATTATGATGATAAGTGTGCCCCGGGCTGCTCATGCGCTCAAACAGTAGTTCATACGCCTAAGTTTAAAAAAACTGCTTAAGTGGAAACATGCCAAATGAATGAAGAAAAGTAATGTAAGTCTTGCAAGCCTTGTATGTGGAAACATGCCAAATGAAGGGTGTTAGTTCAATGATGTGTGGGTTAACTACCCTAGAAGGATGCACATCGGGGTCCGTCTTTATGACCCCCCATTTGTATAGAACTTTTTTCGCTTACCCTAGATATTGTGGCCAGGCTGTTGTGCACCATGACGGGGGGTCTATGATAAACCTCGGCCCAGTTTCAGCTTTATGCATGATGACAGGTATAGCACATGACAATGGTACACCTGAATTTACCCTAGGTACTATGGCCAGGCTGTTGTGAACCATGACGGGGGGTCTATGATAGACCCCGGCCCAGTACCAGCTTTATGCATGACGGTAGGGTAAAGTTCATGGTTTTTGATGGAATGAAAAGAAGTAATGATGAACATATGAATGAAAGTTAATGAATGAATGATGAAGATAATAATGATATTATCTATGTGTACGTATGATGTTTGATCACATGCAAAAGTAAAGGACGGTTTTTAAATGAAAGATAAAGTATGTTTTATTTTAAAACTAGAACTCACTCAACAATGCTGACCTTTTATGCATTTTCCAGTTGGCAGGTAAGGTTGCTGAGGATGGCACGAGGCGGCTACTAGGCTTTTTTGGATGGCATTCTTTTGTATAATGTTTTTGCATTGTAATGCGAATGAATGATGATTCGAAATGAATGATTGTATTAACTTGCAAAAGCATTTATAATGAAATGAAAAGTTATTTTAATGTTCCGCTGCGATGTTTTATGAAAGTTAAATGTAATTATGTGTTTTATGTGCAATGATTGACCAGTTGTGAGCGTCCCGGGAACAGGGCCTTACAAGTTGGTATTAGAGCCAAAGTTTAAGTAAAGCGGGTAAATTTTCAAAAACCTAAACTTAAACTGAAATTGGGACGGAAGGGGAAGTGATGTCAGTTTGAGTAGCTACGTGCCATCAGGTATTTTCTTAATGTTAACCGGTATTATGTGCGCATGTTATGTGGTTTATGTGCTGCTTGTAGATTTAGATATTGATGTAGTCAGGATAGGTAATGCTCGGGGTATGAAGAGTAAAGTAAGTGGCTAACCACAACTACCCACTGTAATTAGGGACTTACTATACTTGACATAAACTGAGTAGTACCCTTGAATGACCATGTTGGTATTTGAATCTTTTAGTGTGAGTTGAAGATTGTCGGTGGTAGATCTCCAAAGGTTTCGTCAGGTGAAGGTTGTGGTGGACGTGGTGTAGGACCGTGTGTCACGAGAAGCATGGATACAGCTGCTGAAATGGCAGTCGAAGAGCCTAGGATCCATTACCCGGAAGGTGATGATGATAGTGCTAGTCTGAGGACCATATTGAAGGAGGCTGTTATCAAGGGAGTTCAACAGATCATGCAAACGATTTTGTCATTTATGGTGACTGAGGTAATTAGGGTGGTGAAGGAGACGACCGCGATTGAAGTGGACAAGAGGAGTAGCGGCGATAAGAATTGGAATGGAAAGCGGGCTGAACGTAGGGGTTACACTCCAAACAACAAGGTTGCCAGGACGGATGACCGGCGTGTAGCTTTGTCTGGTGCGGAGACGAGGAAGTGTAGTAAGTGTGCTAAAGGGCATACTGGAGAGTGTAGGTGGGGGTCAAACATCTTATTCAAATGTGGGAGGCCCAGTCATCTGGCAAAGAATTGTGGGGTGAAGAGGTGTTATAACTGTGGCGAAAAGGGTCATATAAGCAGAGACTGTAAGAAGCCGAGGGACGAGAGTTTTTGGACAAAGAGGATGACTGGAACTTAAGGGTAGGAGGCGAGCATAGAGCCTTCATGATGATGCAGGAGGAGGTTAGGACGGACCCCGATGTCATGTCAGGTACGTATCTAGTAACCAAACACTCGCTTCTGTGTTATTCGTGTCTAGTGCTAGTAAGAGTTTTATTTCTGCTGCCTTTTGTGTTATGCCCATTAGAAGTAGAAGGTCATGAGTTTCCTATTAGACTTTTCATGATGACCTTAGGCGGGTTCGATGTAGTCCTAGGAATGGATTGGTTGGCGGACTACGAGGCGAACATTGTGTGTCGCAAGAAGATGATTCGATTGACAGCACCTGATGGGAGTACGGTGACGGTTTATGGTGATCAAGTCATGACGATTCTGAAGGTGATTTCGATGGTAGTGGTGGGAAAGTGCATGAGGCGTGGATGTAGTGCCTACTTGGCTTATGTAAAGGACGTGGATACACCAACACCACAGCTATCCGATGTCCCGATTGTGTGTGACTTTCAAGATGTGTTTCCCGAAGACTTACCAGGAGTGCCACCTGACCGAGAGATCGAGTTTCAGATTGATTTGATACCAGGTGCCCCATATGTTGCCAAGGCACCGTATTAGTTGGCTCCGACTGAGATAAAAGAGTTGATGGAGCAATTGAAAAAGTTGCTTGACAAAGGGTTCATTAGACCGAGCATCTCGCCTTGGGGTGCTCCGGTCTTATTCGTGAAGAAGAAAGACAGTAGTATGAGGATGTGTATTGACTACCGTGAGTTGAACAAGTTGACGATAAAGAACTGATACCCCTTACCGAGAATTCATGATTTGTTTGATCAGCTTCAAGGTGCCAGTTGGTTCTCAAGGATAGATCTTTGATCCGGCTACCATCAGTTAAATGTGAAAGAGCAGGATATCCCTAAAATAGCTTTTCGCATGCGTTATGGTCACTACGAGTCCCTCGTTATGTCATTTGGTTTGACCAACGTGCCAACTGCTTTTATGGACTTGATGAATCGAGTGTGTCGGTCGATGTTGGATAAATCAGTGATTGTGTTTAATGATGATTTCCTGATTTATTCCAAGAGTAAATAGGAGAATGTCGGTCACATTCGAGAGATGATGGAGATGTTAAGAAGGGAGAAGTTGTATGCTAAATTCTCCCAATGCGCATTCTGGTTGCGCAAGGTTCAATTCTTGGGTCATGTGGTGAATCCAGACGGGATTATGGTGGACCCGGAAAAGATGGAGGCAGTGATGCAATGGAAGTCTCCAAAGATGCCATCCGAGATTCGTAGTTTCTTGGGTTTGGCGGGCTTCTATAGGAGATTCATTCAAGACTTCTCTAAGATCGCTCCTCTAGTGACCAAGTTGACCCGAAAAGATGTAAAGTTCATATGGGGTCAAGCTCAAGAGAAGGCATTCGAGGAATTAAAGGCGAGCTTGACTCAAGCTCTTGTTTTGTCATTACCCGATGGAAGAGAAGATCTGGTGGTTTATTATGATGTTTCCTACTCGGGGTTGGGGTGTGTGTTAATGCAGAGAGGAAAGGTTATAGCCTATGCATCCTGACAGTTGAAGGTTCATGAGGCCAATTATCCTACTCATGACTTGGAGCTAGCAACCGTGGTCTTTGCGTTAAAGATGTGGAGGCACTACCTTTACGGGACGAAGTGCACCATATTCACCAACCACAAGAGCCTAAAGTACTTCTTTGAGCAGAAAGATTTGAACATGAGGCAGAGGAGATGGTTGGAGCTTATAAAATATTATGATTTCGAGATCCACTACCATCCGGGCAAAGCCAACGTGGTGGCGGATTCCCTTAGCCGAAAAGAGAGACCCGAGCCGATTCGGGTGAAAGCTTACCAGTTGATCATGACCTCTGATGTGATGAAGCAAGTCAAAGAGTTTCGAGATAAGGCATTAAAAGAAGATCATCTTAACTCCGAAAGAATGAGAGGTTTGATTGCGGAATTGGATGAAAACACACTCGGTGTTAAAACCCGATTCGGACGGATGTGGATTCCTTGTTTTGGGGATCTACGTGTGAAGATTATGGATGAAGCTCACAAGACTCGGTACTCTATTCATCCCGGTGCTACAAAGATTTACCAAGACATGAAGAAAGACTATTGGTGGTCGGGTATGAAGCGTGATGTGGTGGAGTATGTGAGTAAGTGCCTTACTTGCTTGCAACTGAAGGCGGAGCATCAGAAGCCATATGGAAAGATCCAACCTTTGGATATACCGGAGTGGAAGTGGGAACACCATGGATTTCATTACGAAGCTATCGCGTACCGCGTGAGGGTATGATGCTATATGGGTGATAGTTGATCATTTGACGAAGAGTGCTTACTTTCTACCGATGCGCAAGACATATTCATCTAAGATGTTGGCTGATCTTTTCATTAAGGAGATTGTAACTTGTCATGGTGTGCTGGTGTCTATTGTATCTGATCGTGACACCCGGTTTACATCTAAATTTTAGAAGAAATTCCACGATGCGATGGGGACGAGGTTACATATTAGTACGGCTTATCATCCTCAGACAGATGGTCAGACGGAAAGGACCATTTAGACTCTGGAGAATATGCATCATGCATGTGTCATCGATTTTGGAGGAAGTTGGAATGACCACTTACCATTAGCTGAGTTCTCATATAACAATAGTTATCATGCCAGCATTGGCATTCCCCTTATGAGATGCTATACTGTAGGAGATGCCGAACACCCGTGTGTTCGGGTGATATTGGTCAGAAAGAGTTAGGGAGCGTCGAGGTGATCGAGGCTACGACTGAGAAGCTTGAAAAGATCAAAGCCTTCATGAAGGAAGCCAAAGATAGACAGAAGCCGTATGTTGATAAACGACACAGACCGATTGAGTTAGGTGGGTGACAGGGTTATGTTGAAAGTCTCACTTTGGAAGGGTATCATTCGGTTCAAAAAGCAGGGCAAGTTGAGCCCGAGATACATAGGGCCTTTCTTAATCATTTCTAAAGTAGGAGAGGTGGCCTATAGATTGGAGTTACCATATGAGTTAAGAGGAATTCACCCGACATTCCACGTATCTCATCTGAGGAAATGTTTGGCAGACGAAGACATGGTTGTACCACTAGAAGATATCGAGGTAGACGAACGGCTCAATTATGTGGAGCAACCAGTGGCGATCATTGATCGCAAGAAGAAGAGGTTAAGGAATAAAGTGGTTCATCTTGTGCGTGTAAAGTAGAAGCACAGGAAGGGATCTGAATCTACGTGGGAGACAGAGGAAGAGACGAGACAACATTACCCATGATTTTTTAAGGAATAACAGGTTTTGGGGATGAAACCTAAATAAGGGGGTGGACTTGTAACACCTAGTTATTTATAAAAGACAAAGAAGGAAGAATAAAGTGAAGAAAAAGAAAGAAAATATATTTTACCCAAGTTAAGGGGTAAAAAGTGTCAAAAAGGACAAAAGGTTTGAAAAAGTGGGTGTAAAAGGTGATGGCCGCCCATCACTTTCTCTACACCCACAAAATTCGGATCTTATTACAAAGAGAAAAAAAGGAGTTGAAATTCTTGGATTTTGAAGAACAAGAGCTGAAAAGTTCGAATTCAAGGTAAGAATTCGTGTGTTTAAGGTGTTCTTGACTGGTTTCATCCTTGGTTGTGTGCTTATGCATGTTGTGTGTGTTCGGTTGTGTGTTTTTTGTGGGTTTCTAGGTGAGATCTTGTAGCAATCGGGCTTTGAAGGAAGTCTTACCCGAAGAGGCTGCTAAGGTGAGTTCTACAACCCCTCTTTTACATGTTTTAACTGATTTTTGGGGCTGGAAATGCATGTATGAACTTTCTATAAAACTAGGGTTCCATACCCGTATGTGTGAATGTGTGTATGTTGTGGGTATGGTGTGATTTTGGACTATGTTCATGCTTGATTATCTTATGGTTGTGTTTCTAAGGCTTAGAACGTATGATTTAAGCTTAGAACATGATAGATGGTGTTTGGGGACCGAATTATGATGATAAGTGTGCCCTAGGCTGCTCATGGGCCCAAACAGTAGTTCATATGCCTAAGTTTAGAAAAAACTGCTTAAGTGTGAGAAATGCGAATGAGTAAGAAATGTGGATGAGAAAGTCAATGCGGATGAGAAAGTCAATGTGGATGACATAGTCAATGCGGATGAGAAAGTCAATTCGGATGAGAAAGTCAATGCGGATGAAGAAATGCGGATGAGTAAGTTCATGCGAATGAACAAATGCGGATGAAGAAATGCGGATAAGTTCATGCGAATGAACAAATACGGATGAGCATTGACAAATGCGGATGAGTAAAGTCAATGTGAATGAACAAATATGGATGAACATTGACAAATGCGGATGAGTAAAGTCAATGCGGATGAAGAAATGCGGATGAGCATTGACAAATGCGGATGAGCAAAGTCAATGCAGATGAACAAATGTAGATGAGCATTGACAAATGTGGATGAGTAAAGTCAATGCGGATGAACAAATGCGGATGAGTAAAAGAAATGCAGATGAACAAAAAGAAATGTGGATGAACAAAAAGAAATGCAGATGAACAAAAAGAAATGCGGATGAACACTTACAATATTTTCTGACTTTTTAGGGGAAAAGTGAAATGTAGCCTTTGACTTTGGAGGTTCCCGGGGGTTCATGTAAGCTGACTTTTGAGGTCATAGATGATGTGATGGGCATTGTATGATGATGTTATGATGTATGATTGATGCTTATGCATGATGGTATGTATGATGTATTTTATGTATGTATGATGCCCTGTATGATGATGTTGACTATGTATGTTGATGTTCCTTATGTATGATTATATTCCAATGGCTTTACGTTGAATGTTAATGAATGAAATAAAAGTATTATGTAACATAAAGTGGAAGATAATAAAAAGAGGAACATGATGAAAAGAATGCATGCATTAATGAATAAAGGAAAGTAAAGTAAGTCTTGCAAGCCTTGTATGTGAAAACACGCCAAATGAAGGGTGTTAGTTCAACGGTGTGTGGCTTAGCTACCCAGAAGGATGCACACCGAGGTCCGTCTTTATGACCGACCATTTGTATATAACCTTTGTCGTGTACCCTAGATACTGTGGCCAGGCTGCTGTGCACCATGACGGGGGGTCTATGATAGACCTCGGCCCAGTATCAGCTTTATGCATGACGGCGGGTATAGCACATGACAATAGTACACCCGAATTTACCCTTGGTACTGTGGTCAGGCTGTTGTGCGCCATGACGGGGGGTCTATGATAGACCCCGGCCTAGTACTAGCTTTATGCATGACGGTAGGGTAATATCATGGTTTTTGATAGAATGAAAAAAAGTAATTATGAAAGTATGAATGAAAGTTAAAGAACGAACGATGAAGTTAATAATGATATTATCTATGTGTACGTATGATGTGTGATCACGTGCAAAAGTAAAGGAGGGTTTTTAAATGAAAGATAAAGTATGTTTTATTTTAAAACTAGAACTCACTTAGCAACGCTTACTTTTTATGCATTTTCCAGTTGGCAAGTAAGGTTGCTGAGGATAACACAGGGCGGCTACTTGGCTCTTTTGGATTGCATTCTTTTGTGTAATGTTTTTGCATTGTAATGCGAACGAACGATGTTTCGAAATGAATGATTGTATTAACTTGCAAAAGAATTTATAATGAAATGAAAAGCTATTTTAATGTTCTGCTACGATGTTTTATGAAAGTTAAATGTAATTAAATGTTTTATGTGCAATGATTAACCAGTTGTAAGCGTCCCGGGAACGGGGCCTTATGTTGATACATATGTACCTAGTTTAGGAGCTTAATGTAAAATGTCTTTCATGTCTTACATATATGTAATGAATGAGTTAAATGAAATTAAATATGTGATTGATGCTTATATTGTTTAATATTTCATTGTTAATTGTATCATAATGCATATTGAACTAAGTATATAGGTTTCTGGTATTTACATAGTTCTTAGTCAAGAATGGTTTAGAAATATGTTTAAACTTAATCGTATGAAGTCTTCATGCGAATGGACCATGCTAATGGACCATACGCATGAACACTTCATGCTAATGGACCAGTCGCACGACTGCACCAGGAGACTGGTTCAGTCGCACGATTGAGACATAAGATTGGCTCAGTCGCACGACTAAACCTTCAATCGTGCGTATGGACCAATCGAATGATTCAGTCGCACGACTGAACCATTCTAATGGTTCAGTCGTACGATTGACAAACCCTAACCTATAAATACCACCTAATTCGTGGAAAAAAAGAACACTTCAAGAATTTCGACTCACATACATACCCTAGCCGTCTAGAGACCCTAGAGAACCTGTACCAACTTCATAGATCGTAGTTGATCGTGTTCTAATCGCTCATAACGTTCATTAATCTCTAGATTGATCGAAACTACGTTCTCACTAATTGGATTAGCAATCAAATAGGATTCCACACTATTTGATTAGGTATACACGCATTATCAGTTAGTATTCCGTAGGTACACGGTCCTAACAAGTGGTATCAGAGCTTTGGCTCTTGATTTTGCGTGTGATTCGATTAGTTTTGGTGCAAAAATCACGTTTTTCATTCAAAAGAGTCACCTTTTTTTAGTAAAACAGTGTTTTCAGTGTCTCCAGATCTAAAATTTTAAGTTTTTCGGCATACGGCAGATTAGGGTTCTTGAAAACTCGTGTTTTTGAGTCAAAATATCAAAAACCTTTGAATTTTCATAAACAACAGCCTTCGGTCGCACGATTGGCTCAATCGCACAACTAAACTCAATCGCACATCACATACGCACGATGGAACTCAGTCGCCCATCCATTTGTACGACTGAACCAACCTATTCGCATTTGCCCAATCGCACAGTTGTTCAACCGCATTAGTCCAATCGCATGATTGACCCATCCGCATTGGTTCAATCGCACAACTTGCCCATTCGCACCTCTCCATTCACACGAGTGAATAAGTCTTAAGTTGAAGTTCAAAATTATAGAAATGGAAGATTAGTATTCCGCATTTACTACCGGTACAGACTCTCGTATTCAGATGCTTTTGCTTCTAGAAAATGAAATAGGGAATCACAATAAGCCCCTAAACTTATAATGCTAGATGATTACCCACAATGGAAGCAAAGGTTTGAGATTTATCTAAATGGAGTTGATCCCACTCTGTGAGAATCAATCGAGACAGGTTATAGCATGTCGGTTGGTGCTGATGGTGTTAAACTTACCTTGGGTGGCATGACTGATAGTCAGAAGGTGAAGTACAATGCTGAGAAGAAAGTGTATGCTCTGTTGACTCAGTTGATACCTAAGGATGAACAAACAGGCAAAGAAGCTATGGGAAGCCTTGGAGAATCGATACGATGGGAATGCATCGTTGAAAGCTCTAAAGGCAAAGGCTTTGAAGAAGGAGTTTAATAACTTCTCTTCAATGGGTAAAGAGAGCTTGGATGATGTCATAGATAGATTCTACCATTTAATGAGTGAGCTGCACACTCATGGAGTCACAACGTCAATGGAAGATAAGGTCTCAAGCTTTGCCAATAGTCTGCCAGAGAAGTGGGACTCGTTTGTGTCTAATTTGAGACAGATCAACTTACTGGCAAAATTAGACATAAACGACTTCATCCTGAAATTGAGAGAGGAGGAACTGAGGATGAAATACAAGTCACAGAAAGGATCCTATGACCAGAATCCTTCACTTTATAAATCCTCTTCCACTTCAACAAGTTCAGGAGCACCACTTCAAACAGAATTTGTGTCTAGTTCAACCGCTCCTTCTCAACCTACAGCTTCAGGATCTGAAACGTCGGGGTCATCTAGTACCCAATATATCACAACGGAAGCAAATGCTATGAAGTTGAAGACCGAGAATCTCGTGAATATCACTGTGGAGTTTGCAAAGGAGCATATGGACCTTTTAGCTACGGTTGTTCATTCTTATGATGGTCTAGTTGCAAGAAAGATCGGAAATTGCCATCTGGTTGATGAGGATTACGAGCAGGTGGACGAGAATGAATTAGAAAGAATGGACATTATGTGGGCTTTGGCAAGGCTGTTCGAAGAGCTAAGAAGTTTGTTAAGAAGACAAGGCAGAACTTGATAGCCACAAAGGATACTACTTTTGGTTTTGACAAAACCAAAGTTACCTGCTTTAATTGTGGAGAATAGGGGCACTTCAAACGTGAATGTGTAAAGCCCAAGAAGATAGGTAACGGGAATCCTTTCTCATCATTCAACCGTCAAGACAAACCCACGTGTGGAGCTGCTTCGTCAAGCAAATATACAAAGGCTTTGAGTGCACAAGATGACGAAGGTCAAGATCGGACCTTTCGTTTTGTATCTCCGGGTGAGTCAAACATTGCAAATGTTGAGGGGATGGATGATGACACTGCAAGTGAAGGTGAATAGCAGTTGAACTAGTGATGTCTGATCTTGAAGATACTGCAAATATGGTCAATCACCTGATTAAAGAAGATCTCAGAATGACATGTTCAGAATCACCAGCAGTTGAAGAGTCAAATTCTGCACTGATGGCGGATTCAACCGAATCTTCACAAGTAAGTACCACAGACCAACTTTTTGATAATCATGCTTGTAGTACATGTAACAAATTTAGAGAAAGCATAGATTCAAAATTTTCTAGGCTATTAGATCATAATGATAGCTTAGTAAATGACTTACAATTGTGCACAGAAGCTGATAGAATTTTGAAACACAATGAGCACAACTATAAAGAGAAAATAGAACTTTTAAACAAACAACTAAGGGAAACCGAAGTTGTTGCTTTTAATCAAGCAAATGATATTAAGTTCTATGTAAACTCCCTAGAAGAAGCTAAGAAAGGAAAGGTAGTTTTTGAAGTCAAAGTCAACTCACTAAAACAAAAACTGCACAATTGGACTAGTTCTTCCCATATAGTTCAACACTTAGTGAGAGAACGAAATAATGAGGAGGGTTTGGGTTATAAAGTGGTACCACCACCACATGAGATAGTGTAAAATGCTAAATGCAGACCGGTAAACAACAATCCTATTAAGGATCATGTGGTGTCCACTCCTCTAGTTAGAGATCTAGATTCCACAAGTAAACTAGTGGAATCTGTCACTAAACAGAAGGAGGCCACTTTGAAGTTCAAAGGTAAGATGTCTATTGTTAATTTGGATGAACAATTTGAAAAGGTAAAGGTAAAGTCAGTTTCAAACATGTCTAATTCTAAACCCAAAAAGACCAAACAAGTTAACTAATCACGTACACCATGTCTTAGTCCAAATAAACAAAAGGGGAAAGATGTTAAAAATGTTCAAACAATGAATTTTGTTAATGAAGCTAAAACATCTAAACAAGAAGTGTCAAAACCCACACAGACTAAAGTCACACCTGTGTCACACACTTCCCCACAGAAACAGTTCCACCAACATGTCGAAAGTAGATCATGCTACAATTGTGGAAAAAGAAGACAAATCGCTTCTAAGTGTCCTTATTATCAGACACCAAGAAAGAAAGTTGAATTTAATGATACTAAACCAAGTTCTTCAAACATGAGGTCAATTACTCCATCAAAAAGAACCTATGATCCTAAAGTTTAAACCATAAACCAATCGTCGGTTTATCATAAACAGGCCTTACACAAAACTGGCTTATGGAAAGAAAAGTCAAGTCAAATGTCTGATAATGAGAACAATAAGAAGAATGATATGCCCTCTCCCTCCAATGGACAGTGGTTGAATTCATGATGTGTGATTCCTCTGGGTCACCCAAGCCAGTTAAGGCTTGGGTCCCTAACCTAAACTAATCATTTCCTTTAAATGTGGAGGGTGTATGCTATAGTTCTTCTACAAATACCTAGATCGTTGATAGTGGGGCATCAAAGCACATGACTGGGAACCTGTCTCTCCTGTCAAATGTCAAACAAATTAAAGGGGGACATGTTTCCTTTGCTGGAAATAAAGGAGGATATATCACAGCACAAGGCGAAGTGGGAAACAAGAAAGTCAAGTTTGACAAGGTCAACTACGTTCAACAACTTCAAAATAACTTGATTTCTATATCCTAGATTTGTGACAAAGGATTCAAGGTAGTCTTTTACAACAAGAAGTTCTATGTGTTGAAGAAGGAGTATGTAATACCGGAGGATCAAGTCTTAATATCAGCTTCAAGATATAATGATTTATATGTTTTGGACCTATCAACGGCCTCCACAACCGATCATCAAGTACAATGCTTCTTGTCAAAGGCAACAAAGAAAGACTCCATCTCCTTGAATAGGAGAATGGGACACATTAATCCACGAAATATAAATCACTTGATCCAGAATGATCTAGTGCGTGGAGTAAATGTTAAGAACTTCTATTTACCGGATTTTTGTGTCGCGTGTAAGAAAGGGAAACAGACAAAGAAGTCTCATAAGGAAAAGAAAGTTCACTCAATTGACCTACCTCTTGAGCTTCTTCACATGGATCTGAATGGGCCAGTCAGTACAAAGAGCATTGCTGGCGATTTGTACTGCTATGTAGTTACAGATGATTACTCAAGATTTTCTTGGGTGATGTTTCTGAAATCCAAATCAAAAACATTTGAATCATTCAAAGAGTTGGTAACTACACTGGAGTCACTCTACAAGCTGAAGGTAAGGCAAGTTCGCTCAGACAACGGCACCAAGTTCAAGAACCAATGGATGGAGGCATTCTGCAAAGAAAAAGGAATTGTGCACTAGTTCACATCTGCCTACACTCCTCAAATGAACGGAGTTGCTGAGAGAAAGAATTGAAGCTTGATAGAGACAGCCCGGACGATGCTAGTAGACTCAAAACTGTCTATCCATTTTTGGAACAAGGCAGTAGCTAACGCATGTTACACCCTCAACTGAGTCTTAGTGGTCAAACGTCATGGTAAAAGGTGCTATGAGTTGCTCCAATGACGTAAACCAAATCTGGAGTACCTCGAACCATTTGGCGCACCATATACGCTACTGAAGAAAACTCAGTCAGGGAAGTTCAGCGAGAAGGCCGAAGAATGAATTTTCTTAGGATACAACATACTGAATAAGAGAGTTTATAACAACTCAAAGGGTCAAGTAGAAGTGTGGTGCAACGTTTATGTATAGAGATACACCACCCCCTTGCTGGAAAAGGATCAAAATGTTGTACGATGTGTTAAATACACCATCACTGGACCCAACGACCTCAGCGTCACAAGGTGAGTCTTCTAGTTCTTCAGGGGGAGCACTTGAGATAAGTGACTCCTCCCCTGATGATGAAGACGTGGAAAATGATCAGGTGGGTCAGAAGGAACAGGTTCCTACTACTACAAGTACACAAGCATCAGATGTTGATGCATATGACACTTCGGAACCTCACACTCCCACTGCCTCAGATATTGAACTTGGTGTTCACAATCTGGATAATGAGGTAGTTGTTCCCACCACTCCTGGATCACGATTAAATGTTTATCATCCTTTGGATAATGTCATTGGAGATGTTCAATCAGAAGTATAGACAAGAAATCAGCTATACTCAGATGATTATATCTCAGTGATGGAAAAGAGATATCTTCACGATGGTGCATATCGATGTTTTGTGTCTCAATTTGAGCCAAAATATGTTAGTGAAGCTCTAAACAACAAGGCATGGGTGAGTGCCATGCAAGAAGAACTTCTTCAATTCAAGAAGTTAGGAATATGGACACAGGTGGAAAGACCTAAAGGTGGTAAGGTCATTGGCACCAAATGGGTCTTGAAATGCAAGAAAGATGACCAAGGGGTCATAATAAGAAACAAGGCTCGACTTGTAGTTCAAGGATTTCGACAAGTCGAGGGTATTGATTACAATGAAGTGTTTGCACATGTGGCAAGAATGGAAGCAATCCGTATCTTCCTAGCCTATACTTCTTACATGAAGATCAAAGTCTATCAATTAGACGTAAAGAGTGCATTCTTTCATGGTGAAATCTGGGAGACAGTGTACGTTAGTCAACCCGAAGGATTTGAGGATTCGTATCATCGGGACAGAGTTTACAAACTAGATAAGGCTCTCTACGGGCTCCATCAAACCCCAAGAGCTTGGTATGAGAAACTCTCTACTCATCTATTAAAACACGACTTTCGTAGAGGAGTGATTGAGTGTACACTGTTCATCAAAGAAAAGGATGGTGACTTACTGCTCGAACAAATTTATGTTGATGACATAATCTTTGGTTCCAAAAACGAAGAATTGTGTAAAGAATTTGAAGCATTAATGAAAGCTGAATTTGAGATGAGTGCCATGGGAGAGATGAAGTT
>BJCM01028039.1:0-13774 GCA_018326385.1 Flaveria bidentis | reverse complement strand
AGAGTCAAAAGGCAGATTGCCTTTTGACTTGTGACTATGACATGCCATAGCTCACATCCTTATCTATTACAAAAAGGATAAAGTATATGAATTAGAAAGTTACAGACTCAAGACCTCAATGTACAGTTACCAAAAGCATGGACCTTTTCACCAACTCATGCAAGTTGGTGACTTTACAGAGTTGCAGCAAGAAGGGGTATAGAAAAGTACATCAGATAAAGCATGTTACTAAAAGTCTTTGGAAGAAATCTGTCTTCAAGAGTTGAGGCTCCGGAAGACTTCATCTTTGGCTTTAGAAGATATTGGTCTTCGCTTCAAAAGATTTTACACTTAGAATATTTTCTATTGCAAGTGTAAAACTTCCTAAGCATTCTTCTTCAATGCACTTGTGTAGCATGTAGGATAGATTTTGGATGTTTGGGTTGCATCAGTCTCTTCATATATTCTCTATAATGACTTACTAGTCGTTCAAATTTATGTTGATAACATAATCTTCGGTTCCAGAAACGAAAATTTATGTAAAGCATTTGAGTCTGTCATGAAAGTAGAATTTGAGATAAGTGCAATGGGGGAGATGAAGTTCTTCCTAGGATTACAGATGGATCAGACACCAAAAGGAATCTTTCTACATCAGATTAGATATGTAGGGGAGATTCTTAGTCGGTATGACAAGGAATATGCTTCGGCAGCTGGAACTCCACTTGCCACGAACCATGATGTGGCACCCAACGAAAACGGTGATCTGGTGGATGCTATAATGTATATAGGAATGATTGGATCCCTTATGTATCTCATATCATCTCGACCTAATATCATGTAGGCAACTATATCTGCTCCAGATATCAGGCAAAACCGAAAGTCAACCATCTCATAGGTGTTAAACGGATTTTCCGTTATCTGAAGGGTACTCCAACACTCGGGTTGTGGTATCCTCATGACGATGATTTTGAGCTTACAGCGTACAGTGACTCGGATTATGGCGGCTGCAAAATGAATTACAAGTCAACATTAGTAGGATGTCAGTTCTTTGGTAGACGGTTAGTCACTTGGCAGTGTAAGAAGCAGACCTCCATTGCTCTGTCAACATGTGAAGCTGAATACGTTGCTGCTGCAAGTTGCTATTCACAAATCATCTGGATTCAACAGCAAATGCGCGACTATGGTTTGCAAGTTTCTAACACTCCTATCTATGTTGATAATTCTGCTGCTATAGGCGTAACAAAAAATCCAGTCCAACAACCTAAAACTAAACACATCGGTATTAAGTATCACATTATCCGTGACTGTTTTGAAAAGCAACTAATCGATGTGGTTAAAATAAATATGGATTTTCAACGCGCTGACCTATACACAAAAGCATTTGATAAACCGAGGTTTCTATATCTCTTAGAGGTTAATGGCGTGAAAAATAAAAGTGATATGATTTTAGAGGAAGAACATGCCTAGTCCGACATTTTTTATTTTTATTTTATTTATTTTATTTTATTTTAATTTAATTTCCTGTTTATTAAAATCTAAAAACACAAAAAATATTTTCGATTTTAGAATTTTAGGGGGAGAATATGTTAGATTAGTACTAAATTAGCTGTTTTATTTAATTACTTAAAAAAACGAGGGAAAATGATAGCTTAGCTAAAAGGAATATAATCAAATCTGTGATATTAATTCAACGTTTATGGAAATTGATAGTACATAGGGAACAAATTGTTTGGGACTTCAAATGAGTTAACCGATTAATATGTAAACTTATAAGTATAAGTCTGAAAAGTCTAAGCCAAACAAAAGGAAAAATAATGGTAAAACTAGTTTGCTACTAAGGTAACATAGAGAAAGTAGACCTAGAGGCTGCTAGTTCATTATATGATGTGTTGGTAGATTCAACATAATAGATGAGTAGACCTCATTGGTGATTTCAACTGCAAACTAAGTTGTTCAACTTGCTGTGGATTCCCATCTTATCCCTGGTTAACACAATCAACACAGTTCCAATAAAGGGTGAAGAGTAAAATAAACGCCACAAATGTGTGCGGACGACCATAAAAATGAGCAAAGCACAAGGAAAAATGCAAAATGCAATCTGGCTAATAACTTACCTTGTTAGTGCGTTATGTGCAAAAAGAAAATAAATGCTCTAACAAGAGGATACGTTATGTGCCTCTCTGCTGTGCAGTGGCACTGACCTAAGGATAAACATAACCTAAATATTCTAGAATTCATTGTTGTTTGCGCCTCTCTGCTATGCGGTGGAACTGACTTGTGGCTTGGTATCTCTTTGAAAGCTCTTAGAATAGTTTCTTCTTGTCAAAATACCCGTAGACCGCTAAAAAATCTCTTGAGGAACGTTAATTACCACATAAGTGTGGGATCCACAAATGCTTGTTAAAATAATTAAACCTTAAATCATCACCAATGTGTGTCAAAAATCTGTGTATGGATTTAAGAGGACAAGCATACTGACAATCATCGTGAGATGCAGTTCTTGAAAGTCAAAATCATTATGTGCACCTTGTAGCTCTAGTATGATTTCTTAAAATTGCTATTGACTCTCAGTCAAAACAAGAATCTAGCATCAGAATAGTTTATTAAAGTGTCCCAAATGATTCTGATATACCTGTATGATTCCATCATTAACTGTACCATATATGATAAAAGAGAATTGAAGTTGTGCTGGCCTGGAAGTAAAATCGATTAGAAGTACTCTAATAGGTTTAAAATCCATCTCAAATCAAAAATACAAAAATATGTCTAAGTTCTGTTTTCTTTTTATTTCTAGTTATTTTATTTATTTTAGTCATTTGGTAGGTAAAAGTCAGACTATGCCTTTGAATTAATTCTGTAAATCACTCACTAAAACGGGTCACGTCTGAGGTGACCAATCGGGCTTTAAGTTAAAAGGATCACTTCTGAGGTGATCAAACAGTTTTTCAAATTAAAAAGATCATGTCTGAGATGATCATCGGTCATAATGTCTTATCAATAATTAAAATGATACGTATTTGAAAGTGCATAAGGTCAAACTCATAAGTATGAGCCATTCACTCGACTGGACCATAAGTATGGACCAGTCACACAATTGGATCATACGTATGAGCCCAATCGCACGACTGAACCACTAGTATGAACCAGATGTACGATTGGACCATACGCATGGGTTAATCCACACAACTGGATCACAAGAGTAAACCAATCGCACGAATGAATATGATCGACTGAGTCAGTCGCACGACTGAAACCCAGTCGTATGACTGAACGTGACCGACTGAGCCAGTCGCATGACTGAAACCCCAGTCGCCTGAATGAAGCATGCAAATAGGTCCAGTCACCCGACTGAAGATAGAATCAATATAAATAGGGTGAAGTCGGTCGCACATTCTCATCACCCTTCAATCGCTCCCAAATTGCCCGAAAGCAAACATACTCTGCCAAAATACGATTTCGTTGATTTTGCACTGAGATTGTGTTACTAACGTATACTCTCATCTTCTATAGGTACTTAGTGAATGAAATCACACAAAATGCATGGCGTAATCAAACACTAATGGTCCAATTTGATTAAAATCAACAAATTGGTAAATACTTTCAAATAGACCACCTAAATGTACATAATCATTAAAATGAAGGACATACAGTGAAAGTTAGGGTCCCTGCGAATCTAAAGAGTCTAAACACAACGTTTAACATCAAGTTTTGACCTAGATTCAAGATTAGAGTGTCGAACAGAGAGTTAGGCGAATGGACACCCCGAATGAACTTCAATCGCACGATTAAGCTGGGCGAATGACTCAATCGACCGAATGAACAAGGCGTATGAGCTCAATAGCACGATTGAACTCAGCCGCATGCTCAATTGCCCGGTTGAACTCAGCCACATGCTCAATCGTCCGGTTGAACTCAGCCGCATGCTCTAATTGCCCGATTAAACTCAATCGCATGCTCAATCGCACGACTAAACTCAACGTATGGCTCAATTGCACGATTGAACCAAACTGATCTCAGAAAAATTTAAACTTCAATAGTTTCTGTTATGGACAAATATCATGTTTGTGTGTCTTGTGTTATAGAACCATGGCAGATAGGTGGATCATCAACACCAAGCACAACATTTGTCCTCACTTGGATGCCACCACTCGGAATGCTGTTGAGTTTGCTGGTATCATTGCATTTCTGAGGAGATCAAGGATCTATAGAGCTATATCTACACCATGCACACCCTACAGGTCTATACAGTAGGCCTTCTGGGAAGGTGTATCAGTTGATAGATCTACTGAGCCGTACTGCATTCGGGGCACCATTTTTGGGCAAGATATTGAGGTCACTGCAGCGGATCTTAGACGTGTACTAGATATGGGTGAAGATGATGCCCACCCGACCAAGCTGCACCCCTTAACAATAAGGGGATGTTTTCTATGGATAAAGTACACTAGGGACATCAACGCAGCTGTGCTCAACAAAAGCAACCTGGGTCCCCAGTTCAAGTACCTAGCACTTGTCATTCTTATGTGCATTACTTCATGGAGGGGTGGATTTGATGATCTCTCATACCAAATCTAGAATGCGTATGTGGCACTGGTGCTAAATCACCCCTTCAGCTTCTCCAACATGATCTTTTCCAACATGGTTAAGAACCTTGAGGCCAAGGGTAAGGAGAGCTTCTGCATGTATCCAAGGTTCTTGCAGATGATTATAAATGAGAAGCTCCCTCTACTGCCTAAGGAGAAGGACGACGCAATAATGTTAGAGGTGATGGATGACACCACTTTAGGGAGGATGAAGGTGTATAAGGGGAAGCAAGTGAAATCCCCTGTCAGAAGATTGTTTGGGCATCTGGCCCGAGAGGATTACGTGATGCTAGCTCGCAAGAAATGGCGTCATGATGACAGTGATTCAGATTCTAAGCCGATTGTTCTACCCACCGACGACAATGATGACGATGACAGTGGTGATGGTGGAGTTACAGGCCCCAGCCAATCTAGGGCCACTGCCATAGATATTCCATCTCCACCATCCACTGAGACTGTTGGATTCCACCATGACTTCCGTCCTGATGAGGAGGAAGAGTCAGACGTGGAGCCTTTGGCATGGACGGTTGGGAGCCGAGTCGTGGCCACTGAGAGGGGGATAGCGGCGGTTGGTTGATGCTTGGGCGAGTCCGAGGATGCTGCTACCAATGTCACTGATCCTTCATACATCTCGGATCAGCCCATGAGCCAAGGGGGAGCATCCTCTTCCAAGGGATCTAGGAAGAAGAGGATGGCTCAGCCCCACAACATGAAGGGGAAGAGAAGGAGGATTACATTGATCACCACCTCTACTACAACCACCACTACCTCTACCACAGCCACTACTCCTACTACCACTACCACACCTGCCACTCCTACTACCACTATCATACCTCTTATCACCACCACCACAGCCATTCCACCACATCCCATTCACACTCCACCTCCCATATTCACGACATCCACCACAACCACCACCAGCCACCAAGAAGCTACCTCAACCCACCCTACCATCACCATCGGACCCACTCTACCCTCCATCGGGGTAGAGGAACAGCTAGCCATCCTAAACCCGATGGTGCTAAAGCTTCTAGCTACTGATGAGCAAAGAACTACACAACTAAACCAGCTGATAAAGCTTAATGCTGCTCAAGCTCAGCAGATTTCTCACCCTAAGGAGCAAAATGCTCATTCGGTCAAAAGGATTGAGGATTTGGAGGCAAAGAACAAGAAGATCATACTAAGGCTGAAAGGATCAAAGGATGAGCCTTTAAAGATCAGGGAAGGTGAAGGTGATGATGATGGTGATGATGGTGATGATGATGATGACGATGATGATGAGTTTGGTGAAGAAGATGAAAGTGGTGATGAAGAGTCAAGGGGTAAGAAGAGAGGTGGTGATGATGATGAAGAAGGTGAAGGTGCTGCTTCAGCCTCTACTCAAGGTCAAGAAATGCGGACCAAGAGAGCACAAGATCAGGGAGCATCATCCTCAGCCCCTACAGTTGAAGAGTTGACAGATAAAGAGAAAAGTAACGACTAGATGTTTATGTATTTGAAAACTTTTGTACTTGAATCATGTATTACAATTATGTAATTATATATTTAACTAATGTTTGGATGTTTGGATTAATTACTAATTATTGATGTGTTAAATGTTTAAATCAAGCAGATCAAACATCTCAACAAGATGAATTTGATATTGCTCCCCTTTAGCAAATCAAGTCTCAATTCACAAAGATTATTGATTTGCAAGGATTGTCAGACGGTCGGTGAGCTACACTCCCAAAGAAGGAGAAATCATACACGACCTAACTGATGAGCAACTTGCAGAGATGTTCAGGCTAAATCCAGATGAGCTGGTCAAAGATGCTCCTACAGTTGATGTGACAAGTGTCGATGAGCTTAATGATGTCGACGAAATAGAGATTGAGGATGTGAGAACTGGGCACTATCCAGAGTACACTGACTGAGAGAGAAATGTGATCCCCGACTTGGGTGACACTCTCGACAGTGCAACATTTGACAAACTGGATGAGATGGAGAAAGAAAAAGAAAAAGAAGAAAGCACAGCCCAAGCCTTGGATGCAGAAGTTGATATAAAGAAGGCTGAATGGCAGCTTGTTTTGCAGAAATGAAAGCCCAACGCACGCAGCCAAAGCAGAATGCCTACACAAAGCTCTACAGAGTCAAAAAACATCATAAAGTGTCAGGCAAGATCATAGAGTGGACGTATTTTGAGGATCTAAATGTTTATGCGATAAAGAGGGAGAATGGAATAGAGTACTTCAGATATCCACATGATCTGAAGACTCTCCCAGGTTTTGAGCTCAACCAACTAGCACGCTTAAATCTGCTATATGCTGATCCTAGAAAGATGTCAGCTTGGTTTGAGGCTGCTCTAAAGAAGGAGTAGCACACGAGATGGGTAAACTTCAGACCTCAACAACTGAAGAGGTACATTCGTAGGTCTAAAGTGGATCCTATATATAGAAAGCCTAAAGTCGTGTTGAAGTGGAGGCCCCCACGCACAATGTCCAAGATTCCCTTACGCGAAATGCCTCAGGACTTCACTCTACACTTCAAATGGTGGTACTATGATTGGAGGATGGGCGAAGCGGTCATACTTCTAAATAGAAAAGGAAAAATGGAAACTATCCGGGTATTTGACCCAATGTGGCTTACAAACTTGTCTGCAGAAGATGTCTACACATTGTACAAGTGGCCACTATTCTATGATGCACAAGATATTGTACAAGCTCTCTAGTTCCAGAATGTTATACGACTCTGCTTTGCTTTTGAAATATATGCAGGAGTCACAAGATAGGAGAAATTCAAGAATTGTGAAGAGCTAATGAAGAATGCCAGACAATAGAGTAAACTAGGTCCAAAGGGGAGTTTGTTGATACATATATGTACCTAGTTTATGTGCTTAATGTAAAAGTCTGTCATGTCTTACACAGATGTAATGAATGAGTTGAATAAAATATAATATGTGGTTGATGCTTATAATGTTTAATATTTCATTGTATTATTGCATGTTGAAGTATAATGAACTTACTATATAGGTATGAGGTTGTTGTTCATAGTTTTTAGTCAATAATGATTGAGAAATATGTTCAAACTTAATTGTATGAGTCTTCATGTGAATGAACCATGCTAATGGAACATACGCATGAATACCTCATGCTAATGGACCAGACTGAACCAGGAGACTGGATCAGTCGCACGATTGAGACATATTATTGACTCAGTCGCACGACTGAACCTTCAGTCGTGCGTATGGATCAATCGTATGATTCAATCACACGACTAAACCATGCTAATGGTTCAGTCGTACGATTGGAAACCCATAACCTATTAATACCATCTAGCCGTCCAGAGCGTCTAGAAAACCTACTCCAAGTTCATAGTTCGTTCCTGATCGATTTCTAATCAACTCTTAATGTTTGTTTCATCGTTAGATCGATCGGGCTGTCGTTCTCACTGATTGGATCGCTAACAAATAGGATTCCGCACTATTTGGTTTGTTACATGCATTATCAGTTAGTACTCCGTATGTACACGGTCCTAACAGTGAGACATTAACTTGAAATGTTGTTCAAAATCATGAGAAAAAGTTCTCTAAATTGGATCTCTCTATACAACTAGATGTGATTCCTAGGCTCAGGATACACAACACCTATCCTGCTGAAAACATCATTGGTGACGTCTCAAAAGGTTTGAAAACAAGAGGTCAAACCCACAATGGGAATGTTTGCTTGTACTCATGCTTTCTTTCTCTAATGGAACCAAAGAAGGTGGAAGAAACTCTTAAGGACAATAATTGGGTTTAATCAATGCAAGATGAGTTGCTTCAATTCAAGAGACAAAAGGTATAAAACCTATGTCCATTACCACCTAGTTAAGTCCAAAATGGCATGAAGTGGGTGTTTAGAAACAAAAAGGAAGATAGAGGTTTGATTATCAAGAACAAAGCAAGACTCATGGTTCAAGGATACCGGAAAGAGGAAGGAACAAATTACACTGATGACTTTGCACTTGTTTCAAGGCTTGAGGCTATGAGAATCTTCCTTGCTTTTATAGCATCCAAGAACTTTGTAGTCTATCAACTTGATGTCACATTTGCATTCTTATATGGGAACATCGATAGAGAAGTCTTTATGTGTCAGCCACCTAGATTTGAAGACCTACAACACTGCAACTATGTGTGCGAACAAGATAAAGCTCTTTATGGGTTGCACCAGGCACCTAGGCTGTGGTATGAGACACTGTCTCAATTTCTTTTGTAGCATGGCTATTCCAGAGGCACCATAGACAACACATTGTTCATAAAGAATTCTGGGAATAACATATTGTTGTACAAGTCTATATTGATGACATTATATTTGGTTCCTCAAATGACCAAATGTACAAAGACTTTGAAATTATTATGAAAAATAAGTTTGAGATGAGTTTCATGGGAAAAATGGATTTTTTCTTAGAATTCAAGTGAAGCAGATGGAAGAAGGGTTGTTTATAAATCAATCTATGTATGCCAAGGATATTTTAGAAAGATTTAAGATGAAAGATTGTACGCCAACCAAAACACCTATACCTAGAAATCACAATCTCTATCCTAATTTCGAGGGGGAGGATGCTGATTAGCATCAGTATAGGGCAGTTATTGGATCTATGACGTATCTTACTGCAAGCAGACCTGATATCATGTTTTCCACTTGCATCTATACAAGATATTAGGCTGCTCCTAAGGTGTCCCACCTAATTTCTATCAAGAGAATTCTTAGCTACCTCAAAAGAGCTCCCAAACTGGGTCTTTGGTATCTTAAGAATAAGGATTTGAACCTCTATGGTTATACTGACAGTGATTATGGTGGCTGCAACATAAAGAATAAATCCACATGAAGAGGATGCCAATTTCTAGGAGGAAGGATCATCTCCTGTTAATGAAAGAAGCAATAATATGTCTCTACATCAACTATTAAAGCTGAATACATTGCTGCTGCAAGCTACTATGCTCAGTTGCTATGGATTCAAAATCAAATGTTAGACAATGGTTTCAACTTCATGGAAACTCCTATCCACATAAATAACAAGAGTGCAATTTCTATCATAGAGAATCCAGTCACACACTCTAAGACTAAGCACATCAACATTAGGTACTATTTCATTCGAGATATTCATGAGAAAAACTTGGTCAAACTAGTCAAAGTTAATTGAAATGGGATGATTAACATTGACTAGTCTATCTCTTTTTGAAAACCTTTTAAAATTTCTTGGCTATATTGTCTTTATACAATCTAAGCCTTGTTCCAAAAGGTTTTTCTTTCGAAATTCAAATTATAAACTCTTTCGAAGAGAAATTTACCCTCGGAAGACATCTATGTCTATCTTCTGAAGACAAATTCCTCTGAATAAGTATTCTCTTCTGAAGAGTTTTTTACCTCGAAAGAAAATTTGATCATAAATCAAATCTACTTTTGAACCTTACAAACCTTTCTCTCGGAAGACCAATTTACTCTCGGAAGCAAACTTGTCCTTGGACATGGCTTGCCTTTGGAAGTAAAAGTGGTATCGGAAGATATTACTGAGAAAATTAATTGTTTTCTCTTTGAAGCAATTTAACACTTGGAAGAAAACTTTACTGTGTCACAGAATGTTTGGTCCCACTCTATAATAGTAAGATTTTATTGATGATTCGGGATATTTTAAATGGTTTGTCTTACCTCCCTTGTCAAATCAAAAACTAAACTGTGCTTTCACCTTATCGGATTGATCTCTTATCCCCATTTATAAAGCTTCTAACTCTTTTTCTATACTATCTTTACCTTCACTAAATCCCCAAAATTGCCACTATCTTGTTCATTCACTCTCAAATTCTCTCAATTAAACAGTTCTCTACCAACAATGGCCTTGAATTCCTAACATAACCAAGTCATAATCCTTGATTCTTCAAAGGATGTTGACTTTTCCCCAATCGTCTAATTTCTAAACCAATGTGCATACTTCAGTGTCCTCACTGTTAATCATACAATTTACTTAAACCATATATGTTGGATCAAGAAGAAGGCTGGTGCAACCAAAACCAAATCACTTAGATAAATTTGGTGCTACATGCAAAGGCTTACGAAGCTTAGCATGGAACTTCCGAAGGTTGTAGAGTTCTTCCGAAGATAAAGTGAAAGATCAACTTCCAAAGCCATAACTCTACTTACAAAGTCAAGAGCATGCTTTCGAAGATCAAGTCTTAAGAGAACAATTAAAAGACTACTTTCGAAGTATGAAGAAAAGAAGAAGTCTACAAGCCTCGGAAGAAGCAGCCTCTTCCGAAGTATAAGTGGCTTCGGAAGTACTTGTTCTTCCAAAACCATTTAACCTTCGGAAGACACTGCTCTGAACCAGTGGACACAAGTATGGTCTCTGACACTCTGCTGGAGACCTCTGATACTGCATGGCTTCTTCCTAAAGAGCCATGTAGTTGACCATACTTTATTCCACTGTTCACCTTATATGATAGTACAAGTTACCAACTTTAGTTGGTAACAAAAAGTAAGTCAGGGACATGTCCTGACTACCATATCTCAGATATAGGATCCCAACTGGTATCAAAGTATAGCTGGCTGTAGGTAGTATTATATATAGGTTCTCACTATAACTCATTCCATACTGCTTGTAACAGTCTTGTAATATTTGAGTTGAGAAGCAATATATTAAAGTACCTTGAGAATTACTTCTTGTGTTCTTTACTACTTACTATATTGTAATCAACTCTTATTGACTCTATCTTTTTCCGAGTGTTGTTCAAAGTGAGTTTGAGAGAAAACTAAGCGTTAAGTGACCTTAACCGATACTGCAATTGGTATCAGAGCTTTTTAGGCTCTTGATTGCGTGATCTAACCATCCAAATCAACCTGTTTTCCACTCCTCCCTACAACTCACTCACTCAAAATGGTCCTTAACAAATCTAAAGTAGAGATGGGAACTATGACAAAGGCTCCCATCATTACTCCTGAAATTTCAGGTTTTGGAGTAGAAGAATGGAAGGCTTCATCAGATACCAAGACAACAAAATGTGGAACTCCATTGTCAACGGCCCATATAAGCCAAAGGTCGCATCACTTGGTAGAAACGGTGCCATAATAGAAAAGGCTGTTGAAGATTATTTTGACGAAGATTGAAAGAAGATGGACATCGACAATAATGCTATGACCATTCTTATGACTGCAATACCGAACTCCATTATGGTGGGGTTTGAGCATTGCAAGACTGCCAAAGAATTATTTGATGCACTTGCTCAGATGTATGCAAACTCCAACGACTCTAAGAAGGACTCACTGAAGCAGCAGTTCAAGAACTTCACTCATATTGCTGGAGAAACCCTCAACCAGCAGTACTTTAGGTACATGGATCTTATTTCTTCTCTTTAGTCTCTGAAGATCACTCCCGAACTTAGAGATCTTACTTGAAAGTTCATGAGTGCTCTTCTAAATGAGTGGACATTCTACTGTGTCTCTATCAAAAGAAGAGAAAACTTGAACATTCTTACTATGACTGAACTCTATGGAATCCTTGTTGGATATCGCCTAGAGATGGAGAGTAAGAAGGGCCACCAAACAAGCAGACCCATGAGTCTTCCTGCTAGCAACGCTTTAATGGTTGCTGAAGGCTCAATACCCCCACAACCTTAGCACTACTTGACCTACCAGCAGCCATCCTGCTCTTCTGGACTATATATCACTTTTCCTGAGACTCTAAGGTCTTAACAGGCTCAATACAACTCATTCTAGGAAAGTTGTGCCTTGTTTCAGGAAGTGGAAAATCTGGTAATTTTCAATATTATTTTGATGATCTTAAGTACTTTAATCCAAACGATGTAGAGTATGTGGACATTGTCCAACAGATGACTCTTTTAACTTATAGAGTGAAGAAGTTCTTTAAGAGAACCGGAAGACAATCCCCTCAAAACCCAACTACCAGCAAGTTTGGGTTTGACAAGACCAAGGAAAAGTGTTACAAATGTAACCAACTCGGTCACTTTGCAAGGGAATGCAAGGCTCCCAAGACCAATCCGGGAACCCTACAGGCCTCCACATATCCCTCAACCTCAAAGCCCACTGAATAGTCAACTAAAATGGCTGCAATGGCTCAAGAAGTTGATTGGAGCTTCATGGTATAGGATGTGACTCCTGCTCAAGCTCTCATGGTCGGAACAGACGATGCCCGGGTATATGAACATCTCTGTACTCCATCCTGTATAGCTAAAGTTAAACTTTATCAGGACTACAATATGGAAATCAGATTTGATATTGAGTATTTAAATATTTTAAAATCTGATTTTAAGAGAGCTGAATCTGACTACCAAAAGAGAATTGAGGAGTTAGAGAAAACTATGTCTCTTTTAAAACATGAACACACCAACTATAATACTCAAATCTAGGATCTGATATCCAAATTGTCTGAGGCTCAAGCCCAGCTTGTCACTTCTGAGGCTTAGGCCAGGAAGCATGCTATTTCTGAGCAGAACTTCCAAGCTATACTTGCATCATCCTCCCACTCCAAACTCTATTATCAAAACAAAGGAGGATTGGGAACCAATGAAATTGCTCCACCACACTCTTATGAGTCTATTAGACAACCTAGATGTGGTACTGAGGAGCAAGAGGTTCCAACTGCTGACCCTTCCTCACTAGAGTTGAAGGATGAAGCAACAATAGTCGCCACCACAGGGAAGGAACAAGTAGATGTACCCATCTCCTCTTGTGAAGATCAAATCCTAACCATTAAGGCAAGAAGAAGAAGAGCCAAAGCTGCTAGAAGAACTGCCAAGAAACTGGCTAAGTCCAAGCTGAAGATTGACCCAAAACAGAAAGGTGTCTTTATCTTAGCTGGATTCCATGTGTTAGGTACTTCTGGTTCAGAAAAAGGAGTGTAATACCAGCACACCTGTCCTACCAAAGGATCAGAAGTTGAAGGGAAAGGTTGTTGATGAAGAGAAAAAGCCCAAGAAACAGCAACCCTCACATTCCCAAAAGACTAACATTGCATGCATAATGTGTGGTCTGCAAAACCACATGGCTAAAGATTGTTACTATAATCCTGCAAGCACACATTATGCAAATAATGTTAGGAAAGAAGGAGTCAGGGAAGGTTTCACATTTATACCTTTTCAAACGGTTGAAGTAATGAAGAAGGGAAAGGTGGTTTCTGAAGCAAGGTTGCTTTCAGAAGAAACTCTTTCTTCCGAAGGGAAAATGGCTTTGGAAGCAAAAGCTACT
>BJCM01027964.1:0-14923 GCA_018326385.1 Flaveria bidentis | reverse complement strand
TGAAATATAATATGTGTTTGATGTTTATTTATGTTTAATTATTTCATATTATTATTATGTTAAGTATAACTCATATGTATGAACTTCATATATAGGTTTGAGGGTGTTGTACATAGTTCTTAGTCAATAATGATTAAGTAATGTGTTCAACCTAGTCGGGTGATTATTCATGCTAATGGACCATACTTATGGACCATACGCATGAATATATCATGCTTATGGACTAGTCGCATGACTAAACCAGGAGACTGGATCAGTCGTATGATTGAGACATAAGATTGACTCAGTCGCACGACTGAACCTACAGTTGTGCGTATGACTCAATCGTATGATTCAGTCGCACGACTGAACCATGCTAGCATGGTTCAGTCGTACGAATGGAAACTGCAAACCTATAAATACCACTTAATTCGTGGAAAAACAGAACACTTGAGAAACTTTAAGAGAGATTACAAATATTCATTAACCCTAGCCGTCTAGAACGTCCAGAACAGCCAATCCAACTTCAAAGTTCAATCTTGATCGATCCCTATTCATTCTTAACGTTTAGTTCATTGTTATATCGATCGGGTTATCATTCTCACTGATTGGATCGCCAATCAAATAGGATTCCGCACTATTTGATCTGGTTTCACGCAGAATCTGTTAGTACTCCGTGCGAAAACGGTCCTAACAGCCCCCTTACGAAGATGTTCAAGCTCCACCACTGCATGGTACCATGCCCATGCTTGCCGTTCACACGCCCTTGTGGCCACTACACATGTTAGAATCGCTCAAGTTCTTTAAAGTAAAGGTTAGCAGTCTTAACAACATCGTTTCTTGTATGACAAGCCAAGAAATGAGCCATTTGAGAAAAAAAACAATCAACAATAATCATGATAAAGTCCATACCTCGTGTTTAGTAATCAAGTCAAGGCTAACATCTTGCCAAGGGGTTTTGATACCGGTAAATGAAGGTGCAATCCTTGATTAATGGATCAAATTTAGGCTATTTAACAAACCAAGCACCGTTTAATCATATACTCAGTATAACGTTTGAGCCTTTGGCAAATAAACTTCAAAGGAGCCGGCTATTTGATTTGTAAGGAATTTATACTCTATTCCAATGCAAAACATCGAAACTCAACGTATGATAAAGAATTCTATGCTCTTGTTAAAGCCCTTGATCATTGGCAAAATAATCTTCCCCAAAATTTAAAGACAATATTCCCTATCAGTAAGGTTTCTTATCGATTTCTACTCCGTATACCGTTACAATAACTAGTATTAAATCCGGTTTGAAAAATAATAATTTAATTGAAAATAATAAAACTAATTTTCCCCGAGTAAGATTTTAATAATAGTTAACATAAGAACATACATAATACATAATAAAAATACCATCCCAAATAAGATTAAGAGTCATCAACTTCCCTCCTTAGTCTATATCCTCACCAACCAATTGCATTAATTTATTTTTATTTTATGCTATAGATAACTCTTAACTAATAATAACTTTTTTTAATTACTACTTAGCTTTAATATACTTGACTCTTATATATGATACTCAGTACTCACCAATAGTTATAGTGGCCCGTCATTCTATTTAATTTGTTCAGAGAGAGAAACTAGAGTTATCAATGGCGACATCGAAGCTACAAGCTCTCTGGAATCACCCTGCTGGCCCCAAAACCAGTGAGTTATTTCTTCTAAACCTTTTCATTTCAGATTTTAATCATCATAATCACCTCAAATTAGGGAAATTTTTAGTCCTTTTAGGTTGGATTGATGATCTGATTTATATCTTGTTCGATTGAATAAAGATTAAGCTATCTTGCATCTCGTGACCTACTTCATCATCGGCGTGCGATGGTGATTATTTTCGAATTTGATCATTGGAATTGTTATACGGCCTTTCATAGATGAGCTACAATTTGACTTCTTACGTCAGATGCAAAACAAATATGGATTTTGGTACCAATTGTGCAATTCATCTCTGGATATCAAATTTGGTGTGGAAATATTCAGATCCCACAAACAATTTAGAGTTGACTGGTAACTTGTTTGACTGCCAAAGTCAAAGGATTACAATGTGAGAAAACCATTAGAGTTTGTTGATAATAGGGTTTGTATTGATTGATAAGAAAATTCATGTGAATCCTTAAGGGGTCTTAGATTATGTTTATTCTAGTGAGGACTATACTTAGTTGTGGTTAAAACTTTTGTAAACAAATGTTGAAGTTTGATGGTACAAGTTTATAGAGAAGGAGATGACATTTGTGTGTGCTCATATATACATGGGTGTTCGATAAATAACCAATATCAAGTAGATGATCACGAGAACCACATAATTTACTTGTATGTGTGTTTGAACTTTGACGGATACAATGAGAGTTAGAAGGAGGTTGGGGTAAGTGGTTATATAACTGTCTTATGTATCACATTAAAGTGAAAGATACAAGTGTTTTTGAGGTTCTCATAGTTCTCTAGTTAAAGTTAGTTCTGTATTGAGTATGTATTTATATATTAATCGACTAATGTGTTCTTGATAGTTCATTTCTGGGCTCCAACATTTAAGTGGGGAATCAGCATAGCTAATATTGCAGATTTTGCCAAACCACCTGAGAAACTTTCATACCCTCAACAATTCGGTATATTTTTTATTTTTGCTGCAAATGTTTTACTTCTTGCATCTGTTCTTCTTCCTTTTCTTAAGAAAATTCCCATATTTGTTTTCCAAATGTAAAGTCAATCACTCTATGATGAATTGACCAGAGTCTTTCTGGTATTGTTACCTTTTTTTCTACTTTATACGTTTATATAAATTATCAAAACATTAGGATTATAAAACATTGAAAAGAAAATGAAAATCTATGTCAATTGATTTAGGAGGAAAGAAGTTTGAATATTTGAAAACAAAAAAATTGGATTGTTTCTTTTGGGCTCAGGGGGAGGCAAGGGTCATTGATCACACAATTGCTGCTATCTTTACCTCTTATTATTTTATCTACAGCTGTCACGTGCACTGGTATAATCTGGTCTCGCTACAGCATGGTGATCACCCCGGTAGGTCTTGTTATACTTTATCAGTCTATCTATGCCATCGAAATTTCAATGAAGAATTCTACAGTCTATCTATGCCATCGAAATTTCAATGAAGAATTCTATCTTATGTGCCAAATACCCTTCAATAAAGATGAATATATGAACTTCTGGACCCTAAGTAGTAGTGACATTGAACATTTGGATATCTTTTAAGGGTTTCTGTCCTATTATAGCAATGTAAGTTGTCCAAAGTTCTACTAGTATTTGTGCAAATTGTTGTGTCGAATTGGTCATTCAATCTCATTAAGTTGTGCCATATGCCCATATTAGTTGTTCGGTCACATGATAACCTGTTCAATTAGTAAATCTGCTGACACGGCATTTCTGTGAAATTTGAATTATTAAACACTTCACATTGGTCATTGACTCATTGTTCAAATTGTCTTGACAATTTAGTTGTTAAACTTGGTAAAAGTCTTTCATTGTCTTGCAGGACTTGCATTGTTTTCTTGATTTTGTCATCTTGATCATCTTTGATACATTTTATTACAGAAAAATTGGAACCTTTTTAGTGTAAATCTCGCGATGGCTGGAACAGGATTGTATCAACTTTCCCGGAAAATTCAGTAAGTCAAAACTATGGGATTACTATCATTCAGTTTCCAGGTGCAGAGGTGCTATGTTACTAGGAATTACGTTAGATGAGGGAAAATTTGAATAAATTTATAAACTTGCTAAAAAAACCTGAAGTTTGACAAGACAAGCAAAGATAATGTTATCTTTTTGTCAAATGTCTACACTATCTGTCGATACAAAGTTTAGGGGAATGTTATAAGCTGTGACTAGAATTTCAGCAGTTTTGGGTCTTTCAAGATTGCGCATATAAGTAGGAAATTTCCTAATGTTAGGTTCATGAGACATCTCAAGATTGAATTTGTTGCACTTCAAAGTTGACTTTGTACAAAATAGAGACCATATTGACTTTTGTGGTCAAATTTCATAGTTTTAATTTTAAAATTGACATGGAACTTTTTACTATATGATGATAGTTACTATGGATAATGATCTTGTTTGCATTGACTGGCAGGCACGACTATTTTAACGAAGAGGAAACTGCCGCTGTAAAGGAATGACGATCAGAAACTCAAGGCAACAAGATCAAGATCTTGCCATAAAACAATTCGCTTTATTGAAATTCTGTGTTGTCATTTTAGGTTTGTTTTCTGAAGAACGTTGGGAGCTTGATGCTTGTTCTAAAATAATGTCATTTGTTCTTTTTCTTGTGCATTTAATGCTTTCATTTCATGAACTTCCATTTTGATAAATTCAGAAACTGAAATGAAATTAAAATAAAATAAAAAAATGACATGATTCAGAGATAATATTCTCAGAATTTGTTTGTCTAAAAAAGTCAAAAGTGTACTTTAGGACTTAAATCACCAATACAATCTGAAACAATGTTTCTCAATCTTCCATTTCGTCCAGAAACAATTCAATTAGTGACAATTTCTTTCACATTCTTTCCCATTTAAAAAGAAAAAAACTAAAAAAAACAAAACGATTATCGCTCTTGATCTCCCGTTTCTTCTCCATCTTCGTCTCCGTCACGAGCATTCAGGTCCAATTTGCTTTCGTTAAGATCTTGCCTTCCTGCATCTGTCTGCTCAGAAACCTGAAAAACAAAGTTTAGAAAGTGCTGGAATTGCAACCTAAACAGACCCAAGTTGACCCACATCAGAAAATCACTGATTTTGACATGCTGAGTAGACATTTTACCAACTGTCAATGAGTCAATGGTGTGGTTTCTTGGGTCTTTTAAAAACAAATGAACACATGAACTAAGTTACCTCATTCTCTTCCATGGGAACATCATTAATGTCTGGTTTTCCATCTATGTCTTTTCCATCAACGTCTTCAACCTTTGAATTTGGGTCTGCCTCCACGGATTCATCATTATGCTCCTCTGGCGACTCTTTCTTTTGTTCTTCGAGTAGGGCTATCTGATGTAAGCCATTCACAAGAAACAATCATACATTAAAGAAGAGACTTCCAAAAGAAATGTTTAATTGGTAGTTAAATACTTAAAACATCTATAATACTATTTGACCATACAAGTAATATTTGATATTTTCAAAGGACAAATAAACGATATTCATTTACAAATGTTCCCAATGTTACCCTTTAAATGTGCAAACCCCTCAAGCTCAAGACTCCTTTTTTAACAATAGTCATTCAGAGGTTTCCATTGCACCATTTTACAAAGAAAACGCCCTTGTAAAATTTAGAAATGCAAATCATGATATCAATATGATATATTAACAAATGTCTTGCAAGTTTCAATTTATTCCTTGAAAAGTATTTATATTTCAAATCTAAAACACAAATTATGCAGCCATGAATATTTTTGATACCAAAAGAATCTTCCACCAACATTGATTTTAAGTTTGGGAGAAAACTTGAAATTGATCTTAAACTCTATACATTACCTAGATGAAAATCATGATCAAGATTTCACTAGTGCCAAACCTAAATTAAGAACCCGACAATGGATATAGTCATATAGTTTATCACCTTCCCAAACATAATACTACTTTAGTTTGTAAGAACTCATTGCTATAATAATAGTGATACAATATGGTGCACAGAAACCATACTTCCCTAGATTACTTGTGTTCTTTCTTACATTTCTAATGTTGCTTGCTCTTTCTTGCAGCATTAATGTTTCAACCTCAGTTCTATCCAGAACACATTCTACCTTATGATTAGTTTCTTTCATACAATAAACACCAACATCAGGCCAGAAACAATGCAATGCCCCCAAACTTAAATCTACTAAGAGTCCCTTCGCATATCAAATGCCTCAATATCCCATTCAAATCTTCAAACACTCTAATATCATATTCAGACACAAAACTCAACTAAAAACCCTAATTTGATGTTTTCTACAGACTGTTTATAAATCAATAATTTCAAGTTCAAACCTCACACAGTTTTAGCATTTCAAATCAGACAATATAAACCCTAATTTCACGTTTTCTACAGACTCTTAACAAATTATCAAACAAATCAGCAGTAGTTTCTCTCCTAATTTAAACAGATATAGTTCTAGAGTTCACCTATCAAACCTAACAATCAGATCAAACCATCAACAAAAAGTGACAGAACCGATACCGGAATATACTTCATCTTCCGGCGAGGCGGCTCCTCCTCCTCTCCGGCGACGGCAGCTTCATCCTTCTCATCACCATTGCCACCGCTATCCGCGGCGGCGCTTTGACTTTGACTAACAGGAGTCCATCTATACAGCATAAGATGAGATCCGTTCTCACTACCACCATTAGAAGACGAATTTCCGTTACCGTTAACGCCAGCATGGTGATGGTGATTATTGTTCGACGCGGCGGCGCTCGGTGGCGCTACATGGACCCACTTCTTCTTCCACTTCCTCACCGGACCGGTGAACACGGTGGCGGGTCCGTACCGAGTCGAGGATCGGCCGAGTCGAGCCCCAACGCCCTCCATGCTTTGATCTGGATCGGTGGCGATCTGATCGGAGTTGTGATCTCCGGAGACGGTGGCGATGTTATCTCCGTTTAGAGGGTGGGGAGATTAGGTACATGCGGGTATACGCTGTTTTCGTGAAGTGCCGTTCGCTACTTATGTTAAAGAAAAATATTCTCAAGTGATATAACATTGATGATGAAAATATATAGCTTTTCTTTTATCAAGCATTAATGGTTTTTCAAATAAGTGGGTAAAATATATGGGTCAGATGAATCGGTTAATAAAACAAAACAAGTTTTAGGGTCAACACCTATAAATTTTAGTTGGATTGCGTGACGGGTTTAAGAGAAGAAAAATATGTTAGTAATATATTTAGTTGGATTGGGTAATATACTTTTCTAACCTTTTAATTAGTAAAAACTATAAATAAGCTATTCGTGTTATAGCGGAGACATAAAACCGTGTCAAATAACACAAATGTCACCTCACTTCTACTGACCACAAACACTGAAGTTGCGATGTATTAATAAGAAGAACTTAGACCAAAATGTAAAACATAGAAAAATATAACTAAGTCGATCTAAAATTCGTACGTTGTGACGAACCCTTCAAAAGAAAAAAAATAAATATAATAATATTGAACCATGCACGCTCATTGTGTTGTGTTAACTTATCAAATTTAGAACGAAACGTAAAGCGAAACGTAAAATTGTTAAATCACACATAAATGTCGTGTCATATTAACTTACGAAACTTAGAGCGAACGTAAAACGGAGATTTGCGAAATATGAAAACTATAGGAGAACAAAACTAAAAATATAAAAGTTGTAAGATTAAATTGCAAAAAATGAAGCGTTTTGGGTTAAAAATGAAGAATGTCAAATTTAAGAAGTTATATTGTAAAAAAAGGAAAAATTTTGTGTTAAAAGTGAAAAATCATTTTTTTAAAACCCTTTATGCATAAGGTATAATACCATTATGCATAGAAATATTGATAATTAGTATAATATAAATTTAAATTATAATAATTACTAATTTGTGTATGCATAGTAAGTTATATCATAGTTTTAGTTGGTTGTATATATTTTTAGGACCTTTATCTTTAATTTTTTTCTTTTAATCCCAATACTTTATATCTTTTACAATTTGACCCTTATATTTTCTTACTTTAAACCTTTTCTCTTATACTTTTTATCTTTTATAAATTTTTATTTTGCATTTCAGTATAAATTTTATAAGTTAACATACTGCAATATCCGTGTGTGGTTCAATGTTTTTATGTGTATATTTCATGTTTAACGGGCTTGTCACTAAGCGTTGGTCCTAGATCGATTTAGTTATTAATTTTAATGTTATATGTTTCACGTATCTGGTTTAATGTTTTTACATTTAGTTTTATATTTTTTATTTTATTTCATTTTTAATACATGTTTTTCAGGTTTTAGTGGTTGCTGATGGTGGTGTGACAATGACGTTATTTGCCATAGGTTTAGGCCCCCTGTCGCAAAGCGGGATCTATAATACTAGTTTATATATTACTAATTACCAACTTCTTTATGCATAATGGTGTTGTACATTATGCATAGAGAGTTTTTCAAAAATATGACTTTTCACTTTTAACCCACGTGTTTTTATATTTTTCAAAGTAACCTTCTAAAGTATGATTATTTTTACATTAAACCTAAAACCATTCATCTTTTGCAATTTAATCTCATGAAATTTTATATTTTCAACTTTGGTCCCTTATAGTTTTCATATTCTTCAACTTTTCTTTTTATGTTTGTTCTAGGTTTTGCAAGTTAACATGACACAAACATGCACGTGCGACTCACCAATTTTACGTTTCACTTTATGTATCTTTATAAATTATTTAAGTCAACACAACACAACGTGCGCGTGTGGTTTATCATTTTTATGTCTATTTTCTCTCTTTAACAGGTTCGTCACAACGCTTGAGTCCTAAATCGACTTAGTTATATTATTATATGTTTTACGTTTTGGTCTTATTTTTTCATATTAACACACCGTACTTTCAATGTTGATAGTTATTGCAGGATCGGTTTTGTCACTTAACACTTGGTTTTCTCTCAAACTCACTTATGCTACACTCAGATCAGATGAAACAAAGTCTATTCTAAAAGTTGATAGTATATAATAAGTATAAAAGAACACAAAGATAATTTTCAAGGTACTTGCATATATTGCTTCTCAACTCAAAGTATTACAAGACTCTTACAAGCATGGTTTTATGAGTTACAATGAGAAACTATATATAATACTACCTATAGCCGGATATACTTTGATACCAACTGGAATCCTATAACTAAAGCAAATACTACAAAGCTTATAGTTTAAGGTATATTAGATAATATCTTATCTAAGATATGGTAGTCATGATATGTCCATGACTTACCTTTTATTATCAACTAAAGTTGGTAACTTGTACTAACATAAAAAGGTGAACAGTGGAATAAAGTATGGTCAACTGCATGGTCTTTTGGGAAAATGTCATGCAGTATCAGAGGTCTGCAGCGGAGTGTCAGAGACCATACTTATGTCCACTGGTTCATAGTAGTGTCTTCCGAAGGGTAGTTGGCTTCGGAAGAACAAGTTCTTCTGAGGCCACTTATACTTCAGAAGATACTACTTCTTCTGAGGCTTGATGGACTTCTTCTGTTCCTCATACTTCGAAAGTTTACTTCTAATCTTTTCTTCTAAGACTTGATCTTCAGAAGTGAACATTTTGTCTTCAGAACTAGAGTTTGTCTTCGGAAGTTGATCTTTCACTTTGTCTTCAGAAAACCTCTAATTCCTTTGGAAGTCCCATACTTAGCTTCGGAAGTCCTTTATAATTTGCACCAAAACTATGTCTAAGTGTATCGGTTTTGGTTGCACCAGCCTTCTTCTTGATCCAACAAACTCACCCTAGGCTGATGCTACCAAAACCTCACTTATTCCTGCTTCTCAAAGCTTTCAGCACCAAGGAAAGAAGATATTTTTCGTTTCTTTGTTCTTCCCTGAAGTAGTGCTGAGAAGCTTGTACAGATCATTAGTTGACAGGAGCTTCAGTCTGTCACCCTGAATGATATGCACCCTCTGTTGGGTCCCTCTGAACAGAGTTAGTTGATGAGAGCTGTAGTCTTACTCCTATCTAACTATAGGTTCCAATTCGGGCCCTTCCACTATCTATAGAAAGGTTTTGCCTTTGGTGGTTGACCTTTCCTTGTCTTCCTTCTCTCTTAGTTTCAACTCTTCTTCAATCTTTGCTTTTGTGGTTAGCTCATCAAGATGAATGCTACTAAGATAACTTCTGATATGAGCAGCAGTTTTAGAGTTGGATGGATTGGAGAATGGTTTCTCTGCTAACTCAGCAATGTCAAACCTGCTACAGTGTAGCAGAGAGGAGGCATTCAGCCTGTTACTTTCTCCATTCTCTCTCTCCACAACAAAGTTGTGAGAGGTTTCATCGAACCTCCACTGGATGATTTTCTTTCTAGGAACAAGAGGCTGACTAGGAATCTTGTCCCCTTTCTTTGTGTCCAGTAGAGTCACCAGCTTTCTTCTCAGCTTTTTCTCTTCATCGTTTAAGGAGTCAGAGTTGAGACCAAGAAGTCTAGCAGCATGGTCCAGTGTTCCTCTGGGCAGATCAAGAAATTGATCTCTTGTGAAGGAACATGAAGATCCATCAACATAGGTCAGTTTGACGGAGTCTTCTTCATAAGAGATGTCACTCAGAGTTGTGCAGTTTGAGAGCTTTGTCTTGATTTCCTTGAATTCCTCTAAGGAGAGATGTGTGGAAGGCTGAAGGGATGGTTTGGAAGGTTGTTGGGTAGGTTGTGGTGTAGTGGTTCTGGGGAGTGTTTTGGGTTAGAGGATGTGTAGTTTAGGTGGTTGAGGTGGGGAAGTGGGTAAGGATAATAGTGTAGGTTCAGGTGTGTAGGGTTCAGTTTTGATGGTGAATGGTCAGGGAGTTGGTTTAGGTTGGGGTTGAGTGGTTGGTTTGAAGATCATCCCCTGTACCCTTCTATACATCTCTTTCCTTTTGCCCAAACGAATGCCAACATTGATTTCATTAACAATTCATTGGAGTTTCTTTTCAGACATGGGTCCTACCTGCCTGCCAGAGAAGCCGTGAGCCCGAAGATAGTCTTTCATCCAGCCTTTCTCACCTATCTTCTTGGTCGCAATGACCCTTGCTTCTTCTTCCTTCTTCTTCTTTTCTCTCAACCTTTCTCTTGTAGTTCTCTTTCTCTCTTTCTCCAGTTGATCCTGCTCTTTGTTGAAGAGCCATGGGATCGTCTTATCATTGTGTGGAGATAGTTCTTGAAGAGAGAAACCTCTGGAGGTTAAGAAAGCTATCCTTTCCCTCCGAAGCTGCATGTCAGCTTCCCTCTTTTCTTTTTCTCTTTCTTCTTCTAAGGTCAACCGAGCAGCTTCCTTCTGTTGTTCATTCTACAGCTCGGTTGCCTTCTCCAGCTCTATCAACTCCTCTAATGGTAGCAGGAGTATATCTTCATTGGCAGCTCCAAGCTTGATGAGCCAATCAATGATTTCTACCCTCTTCTTGTTGTTGATTGCCTCCTGGTTGGCTGCAGCTGCTTTGGAACTGGCAGCTAACAGCTTTCCAGTTGGAAACCTGCCTTTTCTTTTAAGTTTTTCAATCCTCTCATCCTCCTGAAGTTCTTCCATAGTCATTTTCTTCTTTCCTTTATCATATTTTGAAGTGCTTGACTTTGGTGGTTCTTGGAGAGAGGATTTAGATTGTGAGAGAGGTAGTGAAGATGTTTGAGCTAGAGGTTGATTGAGAAAGTCCTCACTATTCACCTCAGATGCCAACTCTAGAATTGCATTTGTGATGATTAGATCCTCGGACAGTGAGAACAGTCCTTCTGCAACTTCCATTTCTGCTTCGGAAGACTCAGCTTGTTCTTCCGAGGCTTTGACTTTAGCTTCGGAAGTTTGAGGGAGTGCAGTTTATGTCCCAACTGTTTCGGTTGTTGGGCCATCAGTCCTTATTTCCCCTTCGAATTTAATCTTAGGTTCCATTTGGATCTTAGGTTGACCAACTTCTTCCACAGTGGTAGACGGTGCACTTAGTCTTTGAAGCTCTTCAGCTCCATAGTACATCATAGCCGCATCAGGGCTAGGCTGATCAAGAGAGGATCTCAACAAAAACTTGTAGAAGAGTTTATAGAGATCTCTGAGCATCCTTGGGTCTATTTGCAGTACAACTTGGGATGGCTCAGAAAAGGTAGTTGCAATGGGAGCCGAATATTTGGATGTTGAAGTTTGGCTCAGTGGTTCCTCGGATGTTTGTCCCTGAACATTCTCCCCCTTTTTTGTAGCATCATCTGGAGAGCCAGATGAGCTAAAGGAGAGGTTAAGGAGACTTGAATGGGTACATGCCTAACAGATCTCTCAAACTGTTTCTCAGCTAGTTGAGCCTTGAGAATGTCAATCTCAAGTTGCTGAGTGGCGGACCATTCTTCTAAAGTCCTAACCCTAGATTCAAGGTTTGAGACTGTGGAAAGCATGTCTTGTATGGGGAGTTGCAGTCTTCCCTCATCTTCTTTTGAAAAATCATGGGGAGATAAGGTAACATACCTAGTATGTTCATCCTCACCACCAGATGTGGTTTCTTGGCACCCTGGTTTCCCTTCCTTAATGATGTCTCTTTCAGAGTCCGTTCTTTTGCATGGTTGCCGCAGATTCAGTCTCAGAAATGTTACCACTATCCAGAAGATCCATTGAGGCATCTTCTGTAGTGGCAGCTGAATCTGCATGAGTCACCTCCACATCAGTGGGACTCACCTCAATAAAGGGTTACTGATGGGGGCTAAAGACAAGAGGTCTACCTAGGATTTGTTGATTTTTGAGAGAATGTTGTAGATCAACTTCATTGCCATGAAGAGATGTAATCTCTTCATCAATTTTGAAAAGAAGGTCAGTGAAGGATAGGGAGGTTAAACCTAATGACCCGGGACCTTGATCAATGTCTACAGGCATTGAGCCTCTGGTGGGGTTGTCCCTTTGGGGGTGCTCATAAGAGTATAGAGACTCACCCTAAGGGCTTTCAGCTTGGGAGATGGGCTCATGGGCTTGAGACTGAGGAGACTCAAGACCGATATTGAGGTCAATGGCGAAGGATGGTGAAACCTCAGACTGAGTGGGAGCCCATATTAAGGTAATTTCGAGTCGTATTACTGGGTTTGACAAACCCCACCCGCGTTAGTTGCGCTAACTCGACTGGAGGTCAAAGAGTGTTTAATTAACCTAGACATTTTCCATTGTTTATGATAAGACATGGCGGAAGGCAAAACAACTCACAAACATTCAGCTTCGGTTCGAAACGCTAAGTAACTCAATATATAGGCTAGCTACCTATGGTATACCTTTGTTTACTTTTACTAAAAAACGTTCAAACATATTTACTTATTTAAACCTGTGACTTACCAACCTTGTGTAGACACACTTTAACATGTCTTCTCAAATTGCAGACACACTTAAGGATATGGTTGCATATGTGAGGCTCATGCATCATCTTTATCATTTGAATGCAAGTTCATTTACATTTACTACTTTTCCATTGGGCGCTTTGTTTTGCGCGTTTATTACTTATGGTTTTTCAAACATTTATGCTACCGTAATGATTACATTTAAATCTGTATTTTACTCTGATTTAAGCTCAAATGCTTATTTTAAAACACATATAGGGTCGTTTGATATGATTGTGTCTGAGATCTTGGTTTGTCACACGCCTCGCGGTAGAACCCACGATGGTGGATTTTGAGGGTGTGACAACTTAAACTATAATTCTGATACCAAACTTGTCACACCTTGTCCCAAGCGTGGGTTATACGTGATAAATCGATATCAGAATGGCGAAGTGGAAAATTTTCATAACTTATCATTTCATTAAAGTTAACCTTTGTACATAAGTTTTATTACATCAATAATATTCACATATGGCTAGACAAAATCTAGTAAACTATCTTCAAGACCTGCAATCCTCTATTAGCTCTAGCCTAAATACCAATCTCCTCAGACCCTACATCACATGGCACCTGAAATCTGTGACAAAATCTATTACGGGTCAACGTTATGCTGGTGAGTTCATAAACAATGTTTTTTAAGTAATACACTGAACACAACTCCTATTGCACACATCTATATGAGGGCATATATATACATATATATACATATACATATATATATATATATATAGACACACACACTGAATACAACTCCCATTGCACACATCTATATGAGGGCATATATATACATACATATATACATATATACATCTATATATACATATATATATATATATATTGTAACACCCCGAAAAGTCAAAACGAGTCATTAAAGATAATGGGCTTAATTAATGGGTATTTAATTGACTGGGTTGAGTAAGATTGATATTCTTACTATGAATCAAATATGGTAATCAAGTCAATGATTGAATGGCGGAAACAAACAATCAAAGAACATTCAATGCAAGAAAAATACTCATAAATGCTTTTGTATTGGATATATAAATGTTGATTGATTACAAAGAATGATTACAACAAAAATTCTCTATGTCTATCAGCAGTCACCTCAGGTACGAGGTTATCTATTCTATTTATAGGCAGACAAGATGCCTGTTACAAAATGACTAAACTACCCCTGAGCTATTACATCAGAAACTAGTCTAAGTCTTGATTCGCGTCTTTGCTTGTTCATCCGCATTGACAAATGCGGATGAGTTAACTTGATCAACATTTCTTCACTTGATCATCCGCATTAGTATGTTGGTCATCCGCATTGGTTAATGCGGATGAACAAATACTTATGTGCATTTGTTCGCTCATCCGCATTTGTCTAATGCGGATGAGCAAAAATCTTGTCCGCATTAACTTTTAGTGTTTCGCATTTGTCAATGCGGAAAAGCAAATACTTGTCCGTATTTGCATTATGTCTTCTGCATTGACAAATGCAGAAGACAACACTTGTTCTTTTTCTTGAGCAGAATCTTCATCCGCATTTCTTCTTGGACCTAAGGGATTCCAGCAGAGCAATCATCAAATCACCCATTGAGTTGGCATGTATGATCCTTTCAGGGTGCAACAATACTCCCCCTTAGGATTATACAACCAATTTTTCTTCAATTTTTGGGAGGTGAATGATGTTGTAAGGATTCTGTTGGGTCTTTTGGAGGTAATATGAATGCAGCTTTAGTAGGATCCAGGATAGCCTTGATCATGTTCACAAAATCAGTTGCTTCTGACATCCTGTCTCTACTTAGCACATGGATCTTCATTTTGCTCATGTTGTAGATGGCTTCCATTGGTAACTTTTTCAGTGAAATAGGCTCCCAAATGGAGATTGTAGAAAGACCATCTCTATGAATCAG
>BJCM01027888.1:0-10421 GCA_018326385.1 Flaveria bidentis | reverse complement strand
ATATATATATATATATATACGTCATGTGGGTTTTCATTCCCCTCTTTTATTATTTCACACCTTTTTGAGGTGAAACATGTTAACTTATAAACCTACACTTGTAAACATTTTAATACTTGTAAACGCACATGCAATTCATTTTTACTTTTGTCATGGTTATTTGTATTATTATGAGTTTTATATGATAGACATTATATGTTGACAATCATTAACTATTGCTAGCATGGTGACGTCATAGATCTATGGGACTGACAAGCCTATTTGGTGCTAAAGCCGAGCTTATTGTTGGCTCCTGATGACGTATTCTTGTTCATCATTAGAACCAAGTACACTTAGCTAATCGTTATACTTGTAAATGTTATTCTTGGTCAAGATTTGATTGTAGCTATATGTTATCTATAAACTTGCTTTATTCATAACCATTGACATGAATTGCTACTTGTAAATTTATATATATATATATATATATATATATATATATATATATATATATATATATATATATATATGTATTTATGTATGTATGTATGTATGCTTAACCCATAGAAACTCACCAACTTTTAAAGTTGACCATTTATTTTTAACATGTTTTAGGAAATGCACAAGGTTGATGATTATCTTTGAAGCATGCTTACACCTAGGATTTGGACCTAGGAAAATAAATAAAATATCTTGAAACTTGAATGTTGAACTTTGTTTACTTTATTTCATTGAGACATTTGGTTGTAATGTTATTTAACTTATGATAATCATATTTATATTTAATGGTAGCGTTGCTGTGAATAATCTTAAGCCTCATATCTCGATGTTTCCGCCATTAAGGTTAGGGTATGACAAAAGATGAGTTAACATATATGAAGAAGGTTTCATATGCTAATGTAGCGGGAAGTCTTATATATCTAATGGTATGCACAAGGCTTGATTTGGCCTATCCTATGAGCTTGGTTAGTAAGATTATTTCATCACTTGGGAAAGTTCATTGGGATGTTGCTAAATGGATTCTAAGATATATTCAATATACAAATGATTAGGGATTGGTCTTTGGTCTGAACAAAGGTGAAGTCAAGATAGAGTTGAAGGTTATGTTGATTCTGACTTTGCAAAAGATCTTGACAAGGGAAGATCCATCACTAGTTATATGTTCAGATTGATGGGTAATGTGAAAAGCTGGAAAGCTCAATTGTAGCATGTGGTTGCATTGTCTATTACTGAAGCCGAGTATATGGCACTAACTAAAGCTATAAAGGAGTCATTGTGGTTACAAAGACTGGTTGTTGAGTTAGGGATGAGATTGTCTGATATAGTGGTGTTAAGTGACAATCAGGGTGTTGTACAACTTGCTAAGAAAAGTGTCTTTCCTGAAAAGACAAAGCATATTCATGTTAGATTGCATTTTATTCAGGAAAGTGATTAGCAATAAAGAAGTTCTAGTAAAGCAAGTTGGGACATATGAGACTTTTGCAGATATTTTTACAAAGGTGGTGCCAAGTTTTAAGTTTGAGTTTTGTGTTGCAAAACTTGGTATTGGTTGAAATTATTATTGGTTTTTTCATGATGCATACTCTAAAGGTGGAGATTGTGAAAAGTTAGAGTTGATCATAGAGGTATAATAATGCTTCAGAATAAGAACACTTATGCTTCAGAAGAAGAAGATTTACTCTTCGGAAGAAGAAGGTTTAAGCTTTGAAAGTTTTCTTAACTTCGAAAGGAATGTTTTATCTTCAGAAGATAAGTTTTCTAAACATGAAGGGGGTAAATGGTAAATATTTGGTTATGGTTGTTAGGACTGATTCATGTATATAAGGATCAATTGTAGGTTACAATAGGTGGTCGTAATTCTCATAGTTTTTTATAGTGTTCATATAATTATCAATAAAACGAATCATTTCAGTAGTGAATTTGTTCTTCAATATTGTTCTTGCTTTCATCGGTTTTACAACAGTTACGGATCTACACATTTTTGGGGATTGTGGGTAGGCTAACTAGATAGATTTTTTCTAGCTTTTATCTTTACTACTATATTATACAAAACTTTGGACAAAAGGGTAATTTCACCTTAATTTGTAAGACGCGTCGTTCTGTGTTGCCTACGGCCTTCGGCATCCGCCTTCTCATCTCTTCTCATTCACTAAACCGATTGAATGATAATTTTCATCTTCAATGACCCTCCGCTACCCTCGTCGGTTAGTTTGAGCCGCTGGCGTCCGTTACGCCGGTTCTGTGTCCTTTGGCGTCCGTTACACCTTCTATAAAAACAACTTGAGGTCGCATCAAGGCAAGCGACTAGATGAGTCTTTGTTTGATACAGGAGGAATTAGTATTCGGGTGAAGAGGATGCTGTAAAAGCAAGATGGAAATGAAGTAATGAAGATGTTTTGGTTGAGAGTATGATATCTGATGGTGAAGAAAATAATATACCAAAATCTTGCATTTTAAGGTCAACGTAGATGATAAGGTCATAAAAACAAAGGATATATTTGCTAGGGGCCTCATAATCGGCATTCATCATCTTCAAAAGGTTTGATTTTTATAATTTATGTTTTGTTGGTTTTTAAGGTTCTGGTAATTAATGAGATTGTGTTTATGTTTGTTATTCAAGATTATAAATTAGGGCTTTATACTAAAGAAAAAGTTGATTTCAAAATCATTTAACAAATAGCCTTAGTTGTAACATTCTTTGATTGATAATAAGGATGATTTAAGGAGATGTCGATGAAATCAGATCCATCAGTGACGACAATAAGCTCTGATCTTATGTGGTAACTGTAATCATGAACTTAAATTTATCATTAATTAGTGAATGCGTTTGTAATTTGTGATTGACCTCTTTTACATAAGAGTAACATTGGTTTAGTTTAAAACACCATTCTAACAAAATTTTAGTGTGGACTTTTAGTTGGATTTTTGAATTTGTAAGAACTTAAGTATGTGTGCATTCATGTGTGCTTTGTTTTAAAGCAGGTTCCAATCAAAATTTTGGTTATCGATGGTTACTATAAAGTGGATGAACGAGGTTTGAAAACACAACATGCACATGTGAGTCTTTATTAATTAATTATGTTGCACGCTTTACCATTCATACATTGTTAGGAACTTGATTGAATAGCTCTTGATATCCTAAAATATTTCTAAAACGACTTATTATGTCAGTTATTACTTTGATTTTCGCCCAATTTGTTTTTCAATTAAGTGACTTACTCTTTGTGCTCTTGCATTAAACAAATTGGATAAAATTTCGTGTTCCATATTTGAAAAATGCTAAAAACTTTGTAGGCTGAAATTTTGATTCATTCCTTTGGTAATTTAATATACATCTAAAATAAATCTGACATTGGCTGCTCTCAAATCTAAATTATTCAACAATCATGTATTATAATGTATGCCCCACACATGTAAGTTTTCATATATCATTAAGAATATGAAGTTTCGTTAAGAAACCAAAATTAGACCAAACCAACCTGTAATAGCAAGGAAAATACATTAAGATGACCACAAATAAGTGAATAAGAAAAGTATGACTTTCTCATATATATTTGTCACCAACACAGATGTGCCATAGGTTCATTTAGTAACACAACATCATCACATTGACTTACTCAATTAGTAACACAACAATAAAACATTGATACTGTTTAATATTTAACAAACTATTTTTTTATTTGGTGATTGACAGTAAGCCATGATTTCATCCTGATGTCATGTTATTTTTAAGGGAAGTTACATCAAAGATGAAGATGTCAATCACTGGTAAGGCAACATCAAAGGGACATGATGTTGATTTTATGAATGTAGCAAGTATTTTTAAGAACTCATGGGACTGTTAAAGCACTTAAGCTGCATTGATATTTAGTATGATATTTAGTATGAACTCCATATTTTTTTTATCTTAAGTTTGAAGTTTTGGTGGATAGATCTTTAATATTGTTATTATTAATGCCCTCAAATAATCCATAGAGCGTGTCGTGTCTATTTACTTTTAGTTGTAGTATACTCCTGCTATTGATATATGTAGCAATTGCAATAATAGTTTCTTTGATAATTCGGTTGTTTTATCTGGATTGACCCATTGCATATTTTAATTGACTTTTTCATCTACGTGCACATTCTTTAAGTTAATTTGTTGTATTTTGTGCTTCATGCCTTCATACAAAAACATGCCGCTTTTATTTATCAGAATAACACATATAAGAAAAAAATAACCATTGCAATGTGCAGGGGATAACATATTAGGGAACATGATTTAGATATACCATAAAACAGGCACTCAAACGACTATGGGTGGCACTAATTTTTTTGAAGTTTGGTCTACTTGCATTTTGCACACATTATATGAGAGACGTGGTGGGCCTCTTTAAAGTAGGTGTAACAAGTTTACGTAATGCCTTAACACCTCAAGAACCGAAACAAGCTATATAACTTAATTTTGTTTAGATAAATCATTCTTTCATTTGTGTGTTTTGAAGTTTATTTCATTTTTAATTTTGTTATCAAGTCATTTTATGTGACAATGCAGAAACATATATATGTTCTTTGAGATTAAAAAGTACATCTAATGCTGACATGACACAGATGCAGTTGTGGTCATATTGGTTTCTCCTAAAACTTTTCGAAAAAAAATATATAAATATTTTAAGTCACGAACACGATTATAGAGTTCACTTTTTTAGATTTTTGGTGATAATAAAGGGTGAGTTTTTTATATGTTTGACTTCTATGTTAAAAAAAAAGTTTGAATTACCCATTCAAAAATAAATGGGTCAAAATGGTCACTTTTACTTCTTGATGAGGTAGAGTTGAATAATTATCAAATATTTTGTTTGACCTTTGTATTCTCACGGTATACCTGTATTCAAAAAATAAACAAGGTGAAAAGTTGCATCTGTCATGACAGCTATTCATAAAACCTTTTATGTTAGAGGAGGGTCCAATAATTTCTTTATGAGTCAAATTAAAACTTTTGGTTCAAGAGTATTGAGATTAAGGTAATCAAATAATTTTAAACTTTTAACAAAATAACATCACATAATTCTATGATATAAATGACGATGATAATTTCTATTTACCATGATTAGTTCTTGCATGTAACACTACTTTTAGTTGCAAATTAAAGTTGTGAAAAGACACATTCTTTATAAGCATATAACTTGGTTATGCATGTACTTTGCCTGTGTATTTGGTATGTGTTGCATGTTATTCTTGATCGAATTCAAGTTCTCATGTTGTGGAAGGTCTTATTATTTTCTTATTAAGGGCAAGATAATGATAATCACAATCAAGAGAATCACCTGCACAACCTTATTACCAATTTGCATTAAAAGGTATTGATAATCACTTTAAAACGCTATATACAATACGGTCCAAAAAATTCTTTAAAAAACAGAGTATTAGTGTGCCCTATTGTGTGGTAAAATAAGATTAAGAGTTTTGTTCTAAAAAAAGAAGATTTAGAGTTAGTAAAAGACAGTTTGTTTGTATTCTAAAGCAATTAGTGACAACTAACATTAACAAATAACAATAAAGATTAAAAATATCTCATATGAATTAATCACAAAAATATATCTAGAAGTATTAATGTAACTGAAATGATAATAGCACCCGGTGCCAATTTTTTCAAAAGTATAGGAAGTATGTGGGAAATTGACTAATAGTGTTTAAAGGTATATATAATTTGTGATTAATTATGCATATACATAATTATAATACATATACATTGAATTATTTTTTGGTTGTGTTTGACATCATACTGGACATTAATTTTATGCTGTATCATGATATGGACTTTTCAAGGTCTAAGATTAACCGATAAAGGTGGCCATTATTTGCAAGATAAAACATCATGTTTTTGCTTTGGTTTTGCAATCCTTTGGAATGCAATTTCATTTTGGGAATTTTATGAAAGTATTTAAATTAATGATTATTGCATTACACTTTTTCATGAAACAATGACTGTTAATGCTTGATTAATGTTTCCTTTATTGAATAGTTTTGATATTTCATGTCACAGAGTCCTTGTCACGAGTCCTTGTCACAATGGCAAGAAGACCGCAGCAACACGCGGGTTTTAACACTAGTATATATATGAGGAGAAAGAAATATAGATGTCACCATCATGTTCAACCTGATTTTTTTGAATTGTTTAATTGATCAAATTGTTCTTTTTTATTAATAAAATCAAATTGACATATGACAAAATATCATCTATCTCAAAATAAATCAATGGATCAATTAGAGTTAAATAGTTCTCACAAAAACTAAAGGTTCTTATTATAACTTTACCCTGTATATATATATATATATATTATAGTTTAAGTTTATTAGTTTTATATATTGATACATCATAGATGTATTAAACAAAATAATATTAAATTGTACATTAAATTATAGGCGAAGGGAATGATGCTAAATTTCCACACACGTCCCTCGCCCATTCTTTTTTAATGTTAGTATCATATCAGTTTTCTGTTTTTAGTCTTTAATTAGACGTTGAGTCAAATTTAACAAATAATATATAAAAATATAAACTTAACATACACATATCAAGGATTCGTTTGGTTCGCATAATGTTTTGCAAATAAAATTAAATTGGAAATGGAATTGGAAATTGAATCTTCTTAAAATTTGATAATGTATTTGGTTGGTCAATTTTAAGTGAAATTAGAATTTTAATTTTGAACATTTCATTGGATTGTTAATCATTTCATGGATAAGTAAAAGAAATGTAAATTCCGATAAATGAGAGGAAAATTTCTAATTTCAATTCCATCCGTTGACCAGCTAAATAGGATTTTGAATGAAAAATTTTCCAATTTAATCCAATTATTGAGAATTTGTGTCCACACGGGTACGGGCTAACTATTTCAGTACCAAAAATCCTTTAACACGATTACTTTGGTTGCTTTTGATGAAACAATGGGGAAATTTTATTTAGAAACTAAAACTAGAAAAGCTTTATTAAAACATAAAAAATATTTCAACACGATGACATAGCCGAAACAGAATAAGTGCAAAGGGAAATCCTATGCGGCCGTGTTAAAAATCTGTCAAAAAATAAAGTAATGTGTTTTTTATATGAAAAAAATATGAATACTAATATACTGTAAAGAAAAGTAAGATTTTATAAAACAGTTTCAACACAAGGAATATTTTTCGATTTAATTTGACTTATGATCATTAACGATTATGGTGCAAAGATTTGTATCGATACCAGACGTCATGTCGTTCGGACATTCCTAATGTCTAATGATTTTGAGCTCATAAACAAAATAAAATATTATTATTTTAACTAGATTGAATGAATCATGTTGTGATAGAATTAGCGTACGGATTGTAGTGATAGAATTATCGATTATAGTTAAACAATCATGCCGTTCGGAATGCTTAAATAGATTGAATGAATCTATAATGATTTTGAGTTCATAGACAAACAAAAAATATTATTTATTCCTCCTATTAAAATCAGGTTGTAAAAATTGAAGAACAATATTTAAAAAATTAATAAGCTGGTTAAGTTTATTAATTATTTAATTTATAACTGAGTAGATCTGAGTTTAAGATAAAAGATCACATAAACAAACCATTCAAATAAATAATCACATAATAAATAATCATATAACCGTTTCACATAACTTATAAATTAAAATCAAAGAAACAAATCCAAATGTCAATATTTAATTTTGTTCTAGCCGGACATAATGGTTAGATTAAACAAACTAAAAATATAAAAGAAACCTTACGAAAAAAGAGCAAAACAATATATTGGTTGGTTGAGAATTAAATCTTCAAATAATGAATTCCTCTTCTTTGTTGAACCCCAAAGCACCAAAAATAATGAATACTATATGTTCATAAACTCCCCTCTTTAATGCCTCGATAAATATATAGATATTAATTCGATAAATATATAGATATTAATAAAAAAAAAGTTTTTTTTGTCACTTGTCATATTTTTAAATTATCTTTTTTATAATTGTCATTCTTTTAAACATACTCAATTTATTTTTCCCTCCAATGGGCATTGAAATAATTTAAACACTCAAATAATTTCTCTCTCTTCATAAACATTAATTTGATCAATTGATATAATTTTTTCTCTCATCTTATTTTTTATGATCAAACTATGTTTTAAAAATAGATTTTATTAAGAAATTAAAATTTATATATTTTCTAAAACATTGAACCTTTTGAAACAAAATATTTTAAATCACTCATTTTTAAAATAGTTATAAACAATATGAAATTTTCTAAAAGCATTTTTATTAAAAATCTATAGATATTAATAAACAAAATGTTTCATTTGTCATTTGTCATCGTCTTAAACCATATTTTTTACACTTGTCATTCTTCTAAACATCCTCAATTTATTTTCCCTCTAAAAAAGTACTAAAGTAATTTAAACACTCAAACAATTTCTCTTTTTTTTCATAAAAAACGAGTTAATTACATAAATGGTCCTTGTGATTTATCTAAAATAACAAGTTTGGGTACTAAGGGTTTTTTGTAACAATTTAGGGTATTGTGTTTTAAATTTTGTAACAAGTTTAGGTATTAACACTAACAGCCGTTAGTTTTTCTGTTAAGTTTAAATGAAATGACTATAATACCCATTTAGGGACCACTTTTGTAATTTTATTTATCTCTTTTAGTTCGGGGACTATTTTTGTAATTAACTACTAAATATAAAAATAAAATAACCCAACCACCCCCATCATCATCTCCCCGCTTTCTTCCCTCTCACACTTTAAAGAAACACCATAATAAGATTCACTGTCGCCACCACTCACCGTCGCCACCACCACCTACCATAACCTTGTTCAATACCAGTTCGTTTATCTTCTAGCGCTAACGCTCTGAACACCCAACCATCTTTGAAACCCCTAATTGAGATCTGAACCCTAATTCAGCAATGGTTACAAGAAATTAGGTAATTGAGATCTCAACCCTCGCGAACACCCGTGTTTGCACCACCCTTGATTTCAATGACCAGGTAACGATTTGGTTTTTTTTAAACTTTTGTAGGGGTAACATGGTATAAGAAATGAGGGTTTGTTGAGATGATGATAATGGAGCAATGGTGGAAGTGGAGATGATAATGATGGTGTGATAGTGGTGATGAGGCTGTGATGGTCATGATGCGATGGTGGTGATGATGCGTTGATAGTGATGATGTGGGGGCTAGCGGGGGTTACTTTCGACGGGTGTCCGTTGCTTAGTTGTGTTGGGGGCCGGTAGTGGTTGGTCGCTAGCAGTGGGGGTAGCAGGGATGGTCGCCGATGGTCGGGGCGGCGGGGTAGGTCACAGGCAGCGGGGTAGGTCGCGACTGTCACACCCGGCCTCTCGCATCAACAATATTGTCCGCTTTGCCCCCGAGGAGCTCATGGATTTTCTTTTGGTTGCTCGGGTGAAAACTTCCCAGGGAGGTCACCCATCCCTGGATTGCTCCCACTTGAGCATGCTTAACCATGGAGTTCTCCTCTCATCCACAGCCAATACGCCCAAAACGTGTTGTTGATGATAGAGGCCGGGTGTGACAAAATGGTATCAGAGTCACTCCTGTGTCGTTCGGGATGTGGGACATACCTCACTAAGGGTGGTGACTTCTCGGGCTAATCGAGGACGATGAGTCCAAACAAGGGGTGCTTGTGACACCCTACACATATCCCACATCGACCGTGGACAGGAGAGATTCCTGGTTCATAAGGAATGTCTGGCCTATAATATCAACAACGCGTTTTGGGCGTATTGGCTGTGGATGAGAGGAGAACTCCACAGTTAAGCGTGCTCAGGTGGGAGCAATCCAGGGATGGGTGACCTCCCTGGGAAGTTTTCACCCGGGCAACCAAAAGCAAATTCGTGAGCTCCTCAGGGGAAAAACGGACAATATTGTTAATGCAAGAGGCCGGGTGTGACAGAAATCCCTGGATTGCTCCCACTTGAGCACGCTTAACTATGAAGTTCTCCTCTCATCCACAGCCAATACGCCCAAAACGCGTTGTTGATCTTAGAGGCCAGACATTCCTTATGAACCAGGAATCTCTCCTGTCCACAACCAATGTGGGATATATGTAGGGTGTCACAAGCACCCCCTGTTTGGACTCATCGTCCTCGATGAGCTCGAGAAGTCACCATCCTTGGTGAGGTAAGTCCCACACCCCAAACGACACAGGAGTGGCTCTGATACCATTCTGTCACACCCGGCCTCTCGTATCAATAATGTTGTTCGCTTTGCCCCCGAGGAGCTCACGGATTTGCTTTTGGTTGCCCGGGTGAAAACTTCCTAGGGAGGTCACCCATCCCTGGATTGCTCCCACCTGAGCACGCTTAACTGTGGAGTTCTCCTCTCATCCACAGCCAATACGCCCAAAACGCGTTGTTGATATTAGAGGCCAGACATTCCTTATGAACCAGGAATCTCTCCTGTCCAC
>BJCM01027746.1:0-11697 GCA_018326385.1 Flaveria bidentis | reverse complement strand
TTCTCAGGTCAGTAACCCGCTTGCCATAGGAGCACTACACGGTTGCACATGCATCATAAGACTCAGTTTTCAAGACAATATATTTGTTTTCAATGTTTAGTATTGTTCTTTGGGTTGGCACATGTTTTGCCACATTATACATTTCTATTTCTTTGGGTTGTTTTTACAATACGCTTCCGCATAGTTTTCAAGTTTTTACTTTGGTTGATTTGGTTTAATTATTGCATATAGAGTCGTTCTGAGTAACTATTGACTGTGATCCTGGTTTGTTCACACGCCTCGCGGTTAAACTCCGCACGTGGATTTTGAGGGTGTGACAACTCATGAAGTTGACTCAATAGTCTATCTTCTGGTTCTGAATCCATAGCAGTTAAGCACAGCAACTAGCAGCAACAATGTATTCAGCTTCAGCAGTAGATGTTAAAACACAGGATTGCTTCTTGAATTGCCATGAGATAATCCTTTCACCAAGAAATTGACATCCTCCTGATGCAGATTTCTTGTTGATATTGCAGCTACCATAGTCACTATCTGAATAGCCATAGAGATTGAAATTATTGTTCCTTTGATACCAAAGACCTAGTTTAGGTTCTCCTTTGAGGTATCTGAGGATTCTCTTGGCAGCAACGAGGTGAGACACCTTTGGAGCAGCCTGATATCTTGCACAGATGCAAGTTGCAAATATTATATCAAGTCTACTTGTTGTGAGATACATCAGAGAACCAAAAATTGTCCTATACTAATGTTGATCAGTATTCTCCCCCTTAGAGTCAGGATAAAGATTATGATTTCTGGGTAATGGTGTCTTGGTCGGCTTATAATCTTTCATCTCAAATCTTTCTAAAATGTCATTGACATACTTAGATTTATTTATGAATAACCTTTTCTTCATCCACTTCACCTGAATTCCAAAGAAAAAGTCCATTTTTCCCATGGAACTCATCTCAAACTTTTTCTTCATAATGCTCTTAAAGTCTTTGAACATTAGATCATTTGAAGAACCAAATATGAAGTCATCAGCATAGACTTGGGCGAGCAAAATGTCTTTTCCAAACTTCCTTATGAAGAGAGTCTTATCAATTGTACCTCTAGTGTATCCATTCTTCAGGAGAAATTGAGACAAGGTCTAATTTCATAGCCTAGGTGCTTGGTGCAGCCCATATAGAGCTTTATTCAGCTTGCACACATAGTTGGGGTGTTGTGGGTCTTCGAATCTTGAAGGCTAACACACGTAGACTTTCCTATCTATATCCTCATATAGAAAGACACACTTGACATCAAGCTAGTATACAGTAAAGTTCTTGGATGCAGCATAAGCAAGGAAGATCCTAATTGCCTCAAGTATTGAAACATGTGCAAAGACATTAGTATAACCAATTCCTTCCTCTTGAGTATATCCTTCAACTACCAGTCTTTCCTTGTTCGTGATAATCAAGCCTCTACCATCTCTTTTGATTCTGAATACCTATTTGGTGTCTATAGGTACTTCCCAGATGGTAGTGGACAAAGGTTCCAAACCTTTTGTTTCTTGAATTGAAGCAATTCCTCTTGAATTGATTCAACCCGGCTACTATCTTTCAAGGCATCTTCTACCTTCTTGAATTCCATCTGTGACAAAAAGCATGAGTACATGCAAACATTCCCATTGTGAGTTTGTTCCCTTGTTCTCACACCTTCAGAGACTTCTCCTATGATGTTCTTAGCTGGATGAGTGTTGTGAATCCTAAGCCTGTGAATCACCTCTAATTGCAATAATAGATCCAAACTGGACATATTTTGATCAAGAGCTTGAACACTTGGTCTAGCTGATGTTTCACACTCATTCAATGAGGACTGATTGAATGAAGGAGAAACATTATTAATGTTAGTTGGCTAAGAAGTTGGATTAATAGTTGCATGATCTTTCAAAATGTTACTTCCATCAGCTTGGTGTTGTTTATTATCAGCTGATGAGTTGTGAGAGTCACTTTGCTAATAACTGGTTGAAGATCCACTGGTTCGTGAGATAGTCATGTTGTTAGATCTACCAGTTGTGGGAGCTTGAAGTTCAGAGACTCTTGGAGAACTTGGAAAAGGTCTGGGCAACTCAAACATTTGATCATCATCAAATTTTAGAAACAATTCTAAGTCAAAAATATGATCAGAGCCATTCCCCCTAACACAAGGAGTGTGCTCATTAACAACAATATTGGATAATTCCTCAAATTGTTGATTTTTAATTTTGTAAACTCTATAAGCAATAGAGTTGGAGGAATATCCAACAAAGATAGAGTTAACAATCTTGGATTTATGAGATGCCTTGTGCTACTTTCATTTCAGGCATGCAACAGAGTTATCTTTGCAGAAAAATTCCTTTTTAGGCAAACCATGTACTAGATTATTTTTATCCAACTTATTCATTGATTTAAAATTCACATGACACATTCGTTTATGCCATAAGTTTGACTCATCACTATCAGCTTTGGACAGAAAGCATGATATTTCACCTAGTGGGGAAGCATTGTTCATATCCAACTTGTACTTATCCCCTCTCCTGAGAGATCTAATAAGCACCAATTCCTGAGGAATTGTCATTCGGGGTTTGAGGATATCCTCCGGCCTCACCTCCAAACTAGACAGGATCTCCATCAAAGTGTTGAAATTATTGAAGGAGAGATCTGTTCCCTATCATGAGTCTGGAGCATCCACTATCCACAATCCATATATTGTTATTCTTGTCATGCGGATGTCCCTGCACATAAGATGTGATGATTAGTTTTGATTGGTTGGGTTCTTCCAATGACAGTGACATAATGGAACCAAATTTGATGCATATGGGGTTCAATGGATGTATTTGAAGAAGAGGTTAGGGCTGCAACATCTTCCTTGATCTTCCATTCCATCCCTTGGTTGATCATAGAAGATGATCTTGATGAAGCTTGTGTAGCTTGACATTCTTCTGAAGCTTCTTTCTTTTTCAGAAGAGACATTCACCACCTTTTCTTTTGAAGCAGTGTTTTTCTCGGAAGGTCTCAAAGGAACTCTTTTGTTCTTTTCAGTTTTCTTGAATTTGTCTTCCGAAGCAATTTTCCATTCGAAAGAATGAGTTTTTTCCGAAAGCAACTTTTCTTCTAAGACAAGTTTTCTTTTCTTTAACACTTGAACCATGTGATATGATCCAAATGTGAAACCTTCCTTAACTCCTTCTCTTTTAACATTATTTGCATAATTTGTGCTAGCGGGATTGTAGTAACAATCTTTGGCCATGTGGTTATGCAGACCACACATTATGCATGCAATGTTAATTTTCTGGGAACTTGAGGATTGCATTTTCTTGTTCTTCTTTTCTTCATCTGCAATCTTTCCCTTTAACTTCTGATCCTTTGGTAGAACAAGAGTGTTGGTACTACACACCTTTCCTGAATCAAAGTTTCCTACCACCTAGAATCCAGATGAAATGAACACACCCTTTTGTTTTGGGTCTGTCTTTAGCTTGGACTCAGTCACTTTCTTGGCATTTTTTTGGCTTCCTTAGCTCGGCTTCTTCTGGCTTTGGTCGTCAAGGGTTGATCATCACCGGTAGGAGTGGATAAAATTACTTGGTTCTTCCATGTGATGGTCTCCATTGTTGCATCACTTTTTGACTCATGGGAAGGTGGATCAGCAGATGGAATACCTTGCTCTTCAGTATCACACCTTGGTTGTCTAATAGACTCATAAAGAATGTGGTGAAGCAATTTTATTGGTTCCCAACCCACCTTTGTTTTGATAACACAGTTTTGAGTGAGAGGATGATGCAAGAATGGCTTGGAAGTTTGCTCAGAAATAGCATGCTTCCTAGCTTAAGCCTCAGCATTTACTAGCTTGGCTTGAGCCTTAGTCAATTTGGATATTAAATCCTTGATTTGAGTCTTGTAATTAGTGTGCTCATTTTTAAAGAGCATATTGTGTTTTCTAACTCCTCAATTTTATTTTGATAGTCAGATTCAACCTTTTTAAAATCAGCTTTCAAGATATTAAAGGACTCAATGTCAGATTAAATTTTCATATTGTAGTCTTGGTACATTTTATCCTTAGCAATACAGGCTGGAGTACAAAAATGTTCATATACCTTTGAGTTGTCTGTTCCAGTCATAAGTGCTTGAGTAGAGGTGACATCTTGCACCATAAAGCTCCAATCAACTTCTTGAGCCACATCAACTGTCTTAGTTGACTTTCGAGTAGCTTTAGGTGTTGTAGGATGTGTGGAGGCATGAGTAGATCCTCGATTTGATTTGGGAGCTTTGCATTCCCTATTAAAATGACCCAGGTTACAGTTGTAATACTTGGCCTTTGCTTTGTCGAACCCAAACTTGTTACTAGTTGGGTTCCGAGTGAACTGCCTTCCAGTTCTTTTGAAGAACTTTTTCGCCCTGTAGGTTAACAAAGCCATTGGTTGAACTATGTCCATGTATTCCACACGCAGGACCGGTGAAGGGGTTCACTTACAACACAACAACACAAAGAGGAGATTAACCAAAACTTAATCAAACAATAAACTAGATTAACCACAAGTAAGATACTAAGAACACAAGTAATGTAAGAGATAAAACACAAGAGCACAAGTATATGGTTTTCAAGAATGCAATATATTGCTTTCTTTATTTTCTATTACAAGTGTTACAAAGCATATATGAAAGATACAAGAACATGAGATACTTATACTATATCCTACAGCCGGCCATACTATGAAAGCCAGCTGGATACAATTGACTAGACTCAAAACAAAATCAATTGTAGAGTCAAAAAGGCAGATTGCCTTTTTTTTGACTTTGTGACTATGACATGCCATAGCTCACATCCTTATCTATTACAGAAAGGATAAAATACATGAAGTAGAAAGTTACAGACTCAAGACCTCAATGTACAGTTACCAAAAGCATGGACCTTTTCACCAACTCATGCAAGTTGGTCACTTTACAGAGATGCAGCGGAAAGGTGTCCAACTTTATGGAATAGTACATCAGATAAAGCATGTTACTAAAAGTCTTTGGAAGAAATCTGTCTTCAAGAGTTGAGGCTTCGGAAGACTTTGTCTCTGAAGCTTCGGAAGACTTCATCTTTGGCTTCGGAAGATATTGGTCTTAGCTTCAGAAGATTTTGGTCTTGGCTTCGGAAGATTTCACACTTAGAATATTTCTGTTGCATGTGTGAAACTTCTGAAGCATTCTTCTTCAGTACTTGTGTAGCATGCATGCAGAAAGACTTTGGTTGCTTCAGCCTCTATGCATATTCTCTATAAACTCCCCCTAGGCTGATGCTACCAAAACTCTTGAAGACTTCAGATATCAACAGTCCTCATCAGGATGATAACCAGCCCTTACTTCATGAGATGATCAGGATCCTTCAGACTACTCAAATGTCTTCTCATGTTGAAGGGATCATGTAGAGGCAACTAAAACATGTCTTGCCAAGTGTAGACATTCTCAATGCCATGATCTCTAATGACATGCCATCTTTCTAGATTTGTAGTGTATGTTCAGGACAGGATGGGTCTTTCTGATGCAAGAGGAGCTATTGGAATGGGAGATGATGGAGCATCCTCTAGCTGCACATCCTCAGGATGTTCTGACTCATCCTGAGGTTCCGAAAGGGATGCAATCTTCTTCTTCTTCTTCGGCTTTGGTTTAGAAGCCATCCTTTTCTTTCTCTTTACAACTTTTAACTAAGAAGACTAGCCTGCAGTACCTGATTGATCTTCATTGTCTTTCTTAGTTGGGTCTTCAACTCTCACAGGTTCTGATTGAGAGTGAGTCTGACCCTGCCGTGGATCAGAAGATAAAGCTTGTTGAGATTCAGCAGGAGGTCCAAGTTATGAAGTCTCTGGTTGTTCAACCTTAACCTCCACTTCAGGTGGGGCTTGACTTGGAGGGGAATGTAAGTCAACCAGCTCTCCACTTTTGATCTTCTGCTTGATCACCCTGATATGCTCATCCATAGTGGATAAATACATGGGGCCAAGTCTCCTTGCGGAGAATCCATATAGCTTCAAGAAGCTCATCATCCTCTGCCTGTCAGCAGACTTCTTCATGCTTTTGTGGATGATGGCTCTTGACTTAGCAACTTCTTCCCTCAGCTTTCTTTTAGTTGTCTTTCTTTCTCTGACTATCTCAAGTTCAAGTTTTTTGAGATACTTAAACTCAACATAGTCATAAGACAAGGGAAGAAGTGCTTCTGCCTGATAGAGGCCCGTGGCAATCAGGTAGTTGATCATCTTGATCCTTTCTTCTTCTTTATCTACCTAAGGTTCTTGTTGAACCACATCCTCATATTTAGGGCTTTCTTGAACTGGGGAGAGGGTAGGCATATGCTTGTAAAATCTTTTCTTTTTTCTGTTTTCTTTGATTTGTACTAGAAGCTCTGCATCTTCTGCCTCCTTCTTCTCCCTTGACCTTTCCAGGTCAACCAGTTCATTTAACTGCTCCAAGGGGAGAGAGATGACATTGTCTATGTCATAGTTCTTTGTCTGCAGATAGTTTATCCTGACTGCCCTTAACTCATCATTCTGAGTATCTGGTCTAGGGGTAGCCCTAATTACAGTCTCCATGAGTATAGTAGACCCAGAAGAGGAACCTTCTCCCCTCAGCTTCCTTTTCCTCTCTCTCTTCTCATCCTCAATCTCCTCAGATGTCATTTTTCTTTTCCGTTTGTCACTCATAGACCTTTGTGACTCAGGGTGGAGAGAGCTTTGGCCTTCATTGCTTGATGCAGCTTCTGAGCTCTGGCCAAAAAGAGGTTGAGAAGCACCTTCACCAGCAGGTGTCTCAAAAAGGGCATTGATCTCTATAGCAGTTGTTGGTGATAAGACTGGGCTCTCAGGTTCTGTCACTGGGCCTTCAGTCAAGGTTTCACCTATGAAGCTAATCTTAGGGTCTACCTCAACATCTAATTGACCGATGATATTGCCTCATTACCATAGTCATCTTCTTAGGCTAAACTCTGCAATGATCTTATCTTGGATTCTTTGGGCCAACTTGTCAGCTTGTCTTGATTGGCTTGGATTGACAAGTGGCATGTTGACTAAATCCAGACTGTCATAATAGTTCAGGGCCTGAAAATTAAAGATCTTTTGCTGTCCTTGAACTTTCATGATGATTAGGGCTTTCCTGTTTCTGTCATACCTCCACCCAATGATGTGATTGGAAGATGGTGGAGATGACATAGCCCTTGGTATCCCATCCTCAAACAGACTCTGTATGAAGGAGTCTGTGTAGTCCACATCAATATGAATTTGAGGAGATGCTGAGAATGCACAATTGCAAGTGAGGATGGTGAGTCCTTAGTGTCCATTCTCTCTGAAGAACTCCCAGGTTCTGTAGCTGTAATGACTTTCTCCCCTTTTTTGGTAGCATCACCCACTTGCATAGGTGAGCCAAGAGTTAGGTCAAACACATCCACAGGTTCTTGGGTTCCTGGTTGAGCTCTTCTTAAAGGTCTCCCAGCTAGTTTTTCCTTAAGATATGAAATCTCAAGTTGTTGATCATTGACCCTGTTATGCAAGATAGTCACTTGAGATTCAAGGTGAATAACCTTGGAGACTAAATAGGTGCATGTTTTAGATAGTTTGAGCACCATTAGACTTAAATTCCCCTCATCTTCATCAGAAGAATCATTGGGGGATGAGACGATTGGATCAAAGTCCTCAGTCTTACCACCAGCTTCAGGTTTTTGGCTACTGGATTTCCTCTGCTCATTAACAGTATCAGTTGAGATGATAGTGGGCTGAGTTGCAATGGTTGAGGTCTTAATGATGTAATCACTTTCAAAAGTGAGAGCCTCTTCCATATGGACATCCTAAACAGGTTCAGAAGTGTCCACCTCAGTTGTAGGTGACTGATATGGGTTAGAAGTAGGAGACTCAAGAGCACTCATCTCTCTTTGAGTAGGGGAAAAGAAGAGAGAATCATGGTACTCACTGAAACCTAAATCTTCATCAGTATAGAAGTCAATGTTGGGGATTGGTTGGTTGAGATCTAAAGGCTGGGGATGGTAACTGTCCCCTGAAGGTTGATCACTTGAGTGTTGAGACTCGGAGTGATGGCTTAAGGCAGTTTAGCTTGTGAGCTCATCAGGCTGAGCATGAGAAACCTCAACACTGATCCTTGAAGAGATGGGAGTGGTCTGCTCCTTAGGAGAAGTGGGAGCTCTAGTTTCAACTTCCTCCTGTATGGGTAAGTGTATGCGGTCCTCCATAGACTGAATAGTTTGAGCAGGGGTTCATTTGGATTTTCTTTGGTAGGTGATGGTGACTTGTGGCTGTGTAGGTGGTTGGAATGTAGCAGGTGTGGGTTTAACACTAGCTGGTGCTGCTAGGTTGTCACCTTGAGCAATGAGCTCTAACATTTTTGGGACTAGGGTTGTTTCTACCCCAGAGAAGCCAACAGTGGGCTTTCTTAGTATTTTAAAGATGCCAAGCTTCATCTGTCCCAGTTTAAGAATGTTACCTGTTCCCCTTAACTGTGAGCCCAGTTCACAGTTAAGAATGTACTGGTCATATCTAGGAAACATGTAATATTATAAAGAGTCTAAGTTGGCAAGTAAATTAGTATAAACAAATTGAGAATACCTGAACTTGACCCCCTAAATCATTTCATGGATAATAAAGGAGAGATCTACAGGAATCTGGTCCCATCCACCATGCTTGTTTGATAAGCTGTGGATGACCACATGTAGTAGGAACCTCCACTGGGGTGAGACCTTCCCTTTCCTGAAGGTCTTGACAGAGTAATCTCCCTCATACCCTATCTGCTCAAAAGAATGATTAACAGCTTCCTTTGAGAAGAACACCTCACCTTCTTCATTATCCAGCTGAAGATGCATGTTGATGATGGCCAGAGTGATGAAGACTGTTCTCCCCTGCACTGTGGCAGACAGTGCCATCTCCCCATCCATTACAGAATTCAAGCAGATGATCCTCATAGAGTAGAGGATCAATGGTTAGGGAGGTGAAGTAGTTAGACAAAGTTAAGAAATGACAGACCTCTGAGAAATGAGGATCTTTCTCAGAGCTTAACAGAGAAACCTGATTATGTTGTCTGGGGAGCTGCAAGGTAAAGTTTGGATCATTTCTGTGAGTGGGGTTGGCCGTTGTAAGGTAGCTTAAGGATGAAGAAAAATAGAAAAAAGAAATTTCAGAGAGAAATTTGGGGTTTTTAGGTTTGGAGGAAGAAGCAGATGATAAAAAGAAGGGGAAACTGTTGGGTTTATATGTGAAAAGGATTTCAGACAAAATTTAATGAAAGAGGATAAACTTTGAAATCCAGATGTCGGTCCCACCTCTGAAAAGTAGTTTACTTTTGCTCAAAAAGTAGTTTTCTTGGAAGTCAAAAAGCTTCCGAAGGTAAATTATCTTCGGAAGTTTTTAATGAAAAAGCTTCCGAAGCTAAAATGACTTCGGAAGAATTTCCTAAGAGTTTGAAAGTTTTGCTTCGGAAGAGAAATTAAGACTTGAAAGCTTTGTAAACAGAAGAACAAAGCTTCCGAGGGTTAATTTTGCTTTGAAAGAAAAAGGTCTTTGAAAACATATAAGGACCAAAGAAAAAATTTTAAGCTTTAGAAGATATTTTAGAAATTTCTTCCGAAGATAAAATACTTGGGCATTTATTTGTTTGAAAAGCATAAATTTCTTCCGAAGTTAAAAACTTAACTTCTGAAGGATCAAAATTTTCATAAATCTAAGAAAAGTCTTCAAAAAAATTTTCATCCAAAGAAAAACAAGAGCTTATGAAAGTGATGAACTAGACAACCTAGGACACTCATATTTTAATAAATAATAAGAATCAGTTTTAAGAAAAACCTACTCAAAGTTGATCATCCCAATAGCTGATACAAGATATTTAAATCTTTGTTCATCAAAAGCCTTTGTAAACAGATCAGCATATTATTCATCTGTGTGAACTTTGACTAGTTTAATTAATCCCTTTTTATAATTATCTCTTATTAAATGTTACCTGATGTTCATGTGTTTGGTCCTTGAGTGTTGCACAGGGTTCTATGTGATTGAGATAGCACTATTGCTGTCTATGTGAATGGGAGTCTCCTTGAAGTTGAACCCATAGTCTAGCATCTGATTTTGAATCCAAAGCACTTGAGCACAACAGCTTGCAACAGCAATGTATTCGGCTTCAGTAGTTGATGCAGAGACACAGGATTGTTTCTTGCATTGCCATGAGACAATCCTTCCACCAAGAAACTGACATGCCCCAGATGTAGACTTTGCAGTCATGTTGCAACCACCATAATCACTATCTGTGTATGCATACAGATTGAAGTCAGGATTCTTGGGATACCACAGACCAAGTGTTGAAGCACCTTTGAGGTATCTTAGAATCCTCTTGACAGTGATAAGGTGAGACATCTTAGGGTTGGCTTGATATCTTGCACAAATACATATAGCAAACATGATATCAGGCCTGCTAGTTGTAAGATACCTAAGACACCAAATCATATCCTTGTATAAGTGTTCATCTACACACTCCCGCTCAAGATCAGGTCCAAGGGAGTGGTTTCTAGCTATGGGTGCCTTAGCAATCTTACAATCAGTCATGTTGAACCTCTTGAGTATGTCCTAAACATACTTTGACTAACTAATGAAGATGCCATCTTCAACTTGCTTCACTTGAATTCCCAGAAAGAAATTGAGTTCCCCCATGGCACTCATTTCAAATCTGTCCTTCATCAGCTTCTCAAAGTCTTTACAGAGCTTTGGATTAGTTGAACCATAAATAATGTCATCCACATATACTTCTACTAGTAATATGTCATTTCCCTATCCTTTGATTAAGAGAGTTCCATCTATAGTACCTCTTCTGTATCCATGTTTGCAAATATACTCAGATAGTGTCTCATACCACTTCATGGGTGCCTGATGCAGCCCATAAAGAGCTTTGTCAAGCTTTCAGATATAATCAAGATGATCAGGATCTACAAAACCAGGTGGCTGTTTGACATACACCTCCTCATCAATCACTCCATAACAAAGCACACTTCACATCAAGTTGAAAGACCTTGAAGTTCTTAGATGCAGCAAATGCCAAGAATATCTTAATAGCTTCCAGTCTTGCTACAGGAGCAAAGACATATGTATAGTCAACTCCTTCTTCTTGTTTATATCCTTGAACAACTAGTCTAGCTTTGTTCTTGATGATAATGCCTCTATCATCCTTCTTGTCCCTAAACACCCATTTGGTTCCGATGGTAGTCTTTCCATGAGGAAGAGGACAAAGGTTCCAAACTTTCTATCTTTTGAATTGAAACAGCTCTTCCTACATAGCTTCAACCCAACTTCCATTCTTCAGAGCCTCATTAACTTTCTTTTGCTCTATTTGGGATAAGAAACAAGAGTGAAGACAAACATTTGCTTCATGGGTTTGTCCTCTTGTTCTTACCCCTGTGACAACATCTCCAATGATGTTTGTGGTGGGGTGGGACTTGTGGATCCTTAGCTGAGGGATCACAGCAAGTTGCTGAGTAAGATCTAAATTAGAGAAATTTAGATCTAGCATAGAAGTTTCACCCACCACATCAACACACTTATCAAGAGAGACTTGATCCAAGGAGTGTGTGACATCATTGATGTTGTCATCTATGGAGTGTTTATCAGCATCAAGAAAGTCTTGATCACTTTCACCACTACCATCAGTGTCTTCTACAATTGAAGCATCCTTAACTGGTTGTGGA
>BJCM01027671.1:0-15949 GCA_018326385.1 Flaveria bidentis | reverse complement strand
GCTGATTATGCCTCAGTAATGGAAAAGGGATATCTTCACGATGGTGCGTATCGATGTTTTGTGTCTCAATTTGAGCCAAAATATGTAAGTGAAGCTCTAAACGACGAGGCATGGGTCAGTGCCATGCAAGAGGAACTTCTTCAATTCAAGAAGTTAGGGGTATGGACACTGGTGGATAGACCAAAAGGTGCTAAGGTGATTGGCACCAAATGGGTCTTAAAGTGCAAGAAAGATGACCAAGGGGTCATCATAAGAAACAAGGCTCGACTTGTAGTTCAAGGATTTTGACAAGTCGAGGGTATTGATTACAATGCAGTGTTTGCACCTGTGGCAAGAATGGAAGCAATCCGTATCTTCCTAGCCTATGCATCTTACATGAAGATCAAAGTTTATCAATTTGATGTAAAGAGTGCATTCCTTCATGGTGAAATCCAGGAGATAGTGTATGTCAGTCAACCCGAAGGATTTGAGGATCCGTATCATCGGGACAGAGTTTATAAACTAGATAAGGCTCTCTACGGGACCCATCAAGCCCCAAGAGCATGATATGAGAAGCTCTCAACTCATCTTGTGAAACCCGGCTTTCTAAGAGAAGTGATTGATTGTACACTGTTCATCAAAGAAAAGATGGTGACTTACTACTCGTACAAATTTATGTTGATGACATAAGCTTTGGTTCCAAAAACGAAGAATTATGTAAAGAATTTGAAACAGTAATGAAAGCAGAATTTGAGATGAGTGTCATGGGAGAGATGAAGTTCTTTCTTGGGTTACAGGTGGATCAGACACCAAATGGAATATTTTTACATCAGACCAAGTATGTAAGTGATATCCTAAGTCGGTTTGATATGGAGAATGCTTCGGCAGCTGGGACTCCACTTGTTACAAACCATCACGTCGCACCCGACGAAAATGGTGATCTGGTGGATGCCACAATGTACCGAGGAATGATCGGATCCCTCATGTACCTCACTGCCTCACGACCTGATATCATGTACGTGACGTGTCTGTGCTCACGATATCAGGAAAACCCCAAAGTCAACCATCTCATATGAGTTAAAAGGATATTTTGTTATCTGAAGGGTACTCCAACACTCGGGTTAAGGTATCCTCATGACGATGACTTTGAGCATACAGCCTATACCAATTCTGATTATGGTGGATGCAAAATGAATTATAAGTCAACATCAGCAGGGTGTCAATTCTTTGGTAGACGGTTAGTCATCTGGTAGTGTAAGAAGCAGACCTCAGTTACCCTGTCAACATGTGAAGCTGAATACGTTGCTGCTGCAAGCTGTTGTTCACAAATCATCTGGATTCAATTGCAAATGCGTGACTACGGTTTGAAATTCTATAACACTCCTATATTTGTTGATAATTCCGCTTCTATCGCCGTAACTAAAAATCCGGTCCAACATCCGAAAAATAAACACATCAGGATTAAATATCACTTTATACGTGATTGTTTTGAAAACAATTTAATCGATGTAGTTAAAATTAGTACGGACTTTCAACGTGCCAACCTCTATACAAAAGCTTTTGATAAAACGAGATTTTTATATATGTTAGAGGTTAACGGTGTGAAAAAGAAATGTGAAGTGATTCCAGATGACGAAAGGCCATTGTCCAACGAGTAGAGTTATTTTTATTTATTTATTTTTTATTATTTATTATTTCATTTATTTTATTTTTATTTCTTCGCCTATAAAATCCAAAAATTCAAAAATATTTTTGGTTTTATTTTTTATTATTTATTATTTCATTTATTTTTGATTGAAGTCAGTCGCATACTCAATCAACCGACTGAACTCAGTCGTATGGTTCAATCACACGATTGAACCAGACTTATTTCAAAACAGTTTAAAATTCAAGTGTTTCAGTTATGCATTAATCTAATGTTTATGTGTCTTATGTTAGAGAAACATGGTAGAAAGTTGGACTATGAACACCGAGCACAACATTTGTGCCCACCTTGATCCTACATCCCAGAACGCTACTGAATTCTCAGGGATTATAGCCTTTCTACACCGATCATGGATCTTCAAGGCTATCTCGACTTAGTGCACACCTTACAGGTCCATCCAACAGTCTTTCTGGGAGACTGCCAGGGTAGACATTGTATATGGAGCTCTATCTTGGGTCAAAAGATAGTGATCACAGAGAAGGATTTTAGACGGGTCTTGGGTGAGGACGGAAGCCACCCAACTAAGTTACATCTCTTGACTATCCGGGGATGCTTCATGAGGATCAAGTACGCGGGCGACTTAAATGTCAGGGTGCTGAACAAGAGTAACATGTGCCCACAATTTAAGTATCTGGCACATGTGATCCTGAAGTGCATAGCCTCTAGGCGTGGAGGATTTGACGACCTCTCCGACCAAATCCAGAATGCATACGTTGCATGGGTAATGAACCATCCTTTCAGTTTTTCCCGCATGATCTTCTCCTATCTAATCGAGAACATAGAGGCCAAAGGCAAGGAAGGCTTCTACATGTACCCCCAATTCCTACATATTATCATTGACGAGAAGCTTCCTTCGCTGCCTAAGGAGAGTCATGATGCAGTTACTCTCGAGGTCATGGATGACACCACCCTCGGGAGGATGAAGGTCTACCGGGGCAAGCAGGTGAAGCCCCTGGTGAGGAGGAGGTTCGGCCATCTGGCCAATGCATAGTATGTGGCGCCAGCTAGGAGGAAGTGGCACCACGATGAGAATGATTCTGATGTTGAGCATATTACTCTACCCTCCGATGATTCTGACGGTGATGACCACGATGATAATCAAGGAGGTGATGGTCAGGGTGGACCCGAGTCTGCTCCCATTCATCCTGATTCCCAGATAGAGGAGGAGGAGGAGTCTGATGAGGAGCCTCTGGTGCGAAAGGTGGGGATCCGGGTCGTAGCCACTGAAAGAGGGCTCAGGGCAGTTTGTGGACACCAGGGTGAGTCTGGGGATGCTGCTACTACTGATCCATCTTATACCTCGGACCAACCCATTTGCCAAGGGGGAGCCTCTATGCCTAAAGGCTCAAGGATGAAGAGGATGGCTCACCCTTATGGAAAAAAGGGTAAGAGGCCACGATTTTCACTGACCACATCTACTTCCACTACTGCCACAACCACCACCACTATTGCCACAACCACCACTACCACCAGATCCCCCATATCCACCACAGCTACCACCACCACCACACCACCTATCACTTCCACACTCCTAACCACCACCACTACAGCCTTCCCTTCAACATCCACTCATATCCCACCACCCATATTCACTAGATCTTATAATTTCACTACAGGACCAACTCTACCCTCTATTAGGATAGAGGAACAACTGGCAGCACTAAACCGCATGGTGCTGAAGTTGTTAGCTGCTGATGAAGAAAAAGCTTCTCAACTACGTCAGCTTGTGGAGCTAAATGCTACCCAAGTACAGTAGATTGCCCAGCAAGCACATCAGATTTCCCAACTCTAGGAGCTTAATGACCAATTAGTAAAGAAGATTGAGGAGTTGAAGGCCTCAAACAAGACTATCATGCTTAAACTAAAGGCATCTAAAGATGAGCCTCTGAAGATTAGAGAGGGTGATGATGATGATGATGATGAAGATGATGATGATGGTGATGCTGATGAGACTGATGATGAAGAAGATGGTGATGATGAGGGAACAAAGGGAAAGAAGGGCGGAGATGATGATGATGAAGGGGATGTAGATGCAGATGCGTATGCTCAGGGTCAAGAAAGGAGGACCAAAAGAACCCAAGACCAAGGAGCATCATCCTCTGACCCTTCCAGTTGAGAAGCCAGCTATTCAAGACTAAAGTAATGCTTAGAAGTTTATGTATTTGAAAACTTTTTATTTGAATCTTGTATTAATATTATGTAATTAATGTTTATATATCATTATCAAATTTTTTATTGTATTGATTAATTACTAATTGTTGATGTGTTTACATGTTTAAATCAAGCAGATCAAACATCTCAGCAAGATGAGTATGATGTTGTGCCCCTACAGCAAATCAAGTCTCAATTCACAATGATTCTTGATTTTCAAGGGATTGTCAGAAGGTCGGTGAGCTACACTCCCGAAGAAGGAGAAATCATTCACGACCTTACTGATGAGCAACTTGAAGATGTTCTGGATAAATCCTGACGAGATTGTCAAATTTGCGCCTACTTTTGATGTTGCAAGTGACGACAAGCTCAACGATGTGGAGACTGAAAATAATGAAAGCCAAGCCCAAGCCTCGGCAGTGCAACGTTTGACAAACTAGATGAGTTATAAAAGGAGACTGAAAAGAATGAAAGCCAAGCCCAAGCCTCAAACACGGATGTTGATATTAAGAGGGCAGAATGGGTGGCTTGTTTTGCTGAGATACGAGCCCAACGGACTACACAAAAGCCGAATGTCTACACCAAGCTATACAAGGTCAAGAAACATTTAAAGGTGTCAGGCAAGATTATCGCATGGGCATATTTTGAAGATCTTAATGTGTATGCAGTTAAGAGGGAGAAGGGTATAGAGTACTTCTGATTCTCACACGATCTGAAGACTCTCCCTAGTTTTGAGCTCAAGCAGCTAGCGCGTCTAAACTTATTATATGTTGATCCGAGTAAAATGTCAGGCTGGTTTGAGGCTGCATTAAGGAAAGAATACCACACTAGGTGGGTAAACTTCAGAACTCAACAACCGAAGAGGTATATCCGAAGGTCTGAAGTGGACCCGATATCTGGAAAACCAAAGGTGGTGCTGAAGTAGAGTCCTCCGCGCACTATGTCTAAGATTCCCTTACGGGAAATGCCACAGGACTTCACTCCACACTTTAAATGGTGGTATTACAATTGGAGAACATGTGAAGCGATCATCGTGTTATAGAAAGAGAGCAAGATGGAAACTATTTGGGTGTTTGAACCTATGTGGCTAACCAACTTGTCTTCAGACGATGTGTATACATTATACAAGTGGCCAGTATTCTATGACTCGCAAGACATTGTACAAGCCCTCCAGTTCCAAAATGTCATACGACTCTGTTTCGCATTCGAGATACATGTCGTAGTTACTAGAGAGGAAAAGTACAAGAAGTTTGAGGAGCTAATGAAGAATGTTAGACAATGATGTAAACTAGGTCCAAGGGGGAGTTTGTTGATACATGTGTACCTAGTTTAGAAGCTTAATGTAAAATGTCTTTCATGTTTTACATATATGTAATGAATGAGTTGAATGAAATGAAATATGTGATTGATGCTTATATTGTTTAATGTTTCATTGTTTATTGTATCATAATGCATATTGAACTAACTATATAGGTTTGTGGTTGTTTACATAGTTCTTAGTCAAGAATGGTTGAGAAATGTGTTTAAACTTAATCGTGTGAAGTCTTCATGCGAATGGACCATGCTAATGGACCATACGCATGAACATTTCATGCTAATGGACCAGTCGCACGACTGAACCACGAGACTGGATCAGTTGCACGATTGAGATATAAGATTGGCTCAATCGCACGACTAAACTTTCAGTCGTACGTATGGACCAATCGTATGATTCAGTCACACGACTGAACCATACTAATGGTTCAATCGTATGATTGACAAATCCTAACCTATAAATACCACCTAATTCGTGGAAAAACGCAGCACTTCAAGAATTTCGACTCACATGTTTTTGTTTAAATGGTTAAACAAACTTTGATAAACTTGTCACAAACCCAACACTACACAGGCACATGAGTGCCTAGGCACATGAGCTTTCTAGGCATGTGGAAACTTAGTCAATTTTAGCCTAATTCAAGGCGTATGGACATTATTTGGGTTCATGGGGTTTTGGGTGCATGGAACACTTAGGAAGTTATTTTGTTGGGCGCATGGGCCACTATTTAGGCGCATGGGCAGTCTAAATCACACTTAAACAATATAATTCAATCTCCAATCATCATCTAACCTGTTCTAAGCTTAATTCATGCATTCTAAGCCTTAGAAACACATTCATAACAACATCACAATCATAAACACACCAAAAATCAAACCCCACCCATAAACACATACACACACATACATACGAGTAAAAACCCACTTTTTATAAAAACATTCGCACATGCATTTCCAGCCCCATCAGTTTAAAACAAGTAAAAAAGGTGGTTCTGGAACTCATCTTTGAAAACTTTCAGATGAACTTCTTCCAAAACCCGAATGCAAATGAGTTCTACCACCTAGAAACCTACCAAACACACACAACCGAACACACAAACACACATAAGCATGCAACCGAGGCTAAGGCCAGTTAAGAATACTATAAAAGCATGAATTCTTACCTTAAATTCAGTCTCTTCTTCTTGTTCCACTCCAAATATCCGAGAGTTCTGCTCTTCTTTCTCTCTCACTAAAGAAATCCGAATGAAAAGGTATGGTGTGACCATTTAGGCGACCATACCACCTTTATTCACCAACTTTCAAACTTTTGTCCTTTTGGACACTTTTAACCCCTCAACTTGGGTTTTATAGCTTTTCTTTCTTTTATTTCACTTTTATTCTTTCTTTCATAACTTTAAAATAACAAGGTGTTACATAAATTTGCTACAACATTTTAGTGGAATATACTTAATAAACCATTTCATATATTATTGACCACTTTTTCAAGACAATACAATAATTGTTAACTGTTACAAAAATGTCATTTAACATAAAATGGATGTCATCACAAAAACTTGTTAAGTAGTTTTACCCGTGTCATCCTCCGCAATCATCACCTGCCACCTATTAAACATACGAAAGGTTAGATTGATTCACCTAAATCATTTCAAGTTGGATACTTGAAGGGGATGATGTTATTGAATGGCTTTTAATCATGTGTATTAAGGGTAGTAAACCGTTGTTAGGCGGTATTTACTACTTGCATCAATCTTGTATGAATCTTATGCAAGTGGGAGATTGTTGGATTCTTTATGCCCAATACACATAGAATATTGATGTGGTTAGTACGTTATGATCCAAGTCGGGTCATACCCAATAACATGCTTAGCAAACACCAATATAAATATTTAATTGATGATATGATCATGCAATTAAATAATTACACCAATTTAGAAAATGGGCTTTCTAAATAAATTGCATATGAGATGGAACAACTTATTAGGATATTTTGTCCATGAGTATTATTTGTAATGTTATATGATTTGGTCAAATGACATCAAATAATAAGAGAGTGTAAGAGGTATATAATTAATAGGTTAATTACATAACTCAAAAATTAACTTGTAAACTTTTGTTTTATAAAAGTTTTAGGGGGAAACCCCATTCCAAAGGGCCTATTTTCGGTCGCCCCTTTATGGGGTTTTGGTTTTTTTCTTTGGTCTTGAGAAAAGACATAATTGAATTGTCCCACACTCCACCTCTCACTCTCTCTCTCACATGAAAGAACCTCAAGGCAAAATTCTCTCCAATCTTGAAGATAATCTCGGCTGAAAAAGGGTTTTTCAGTAGCCTTCTTGGTTCGATTTGGTGTTCAAATCCTAGAAACAAAGGTGCTTGCTTGATGCTTATGGGTATGGATGCTTGAGGACACCTCTCCTTGGTGTTTTGGTCATTCAAGAACCTCATTCTCTTCATCAAAATCTCGTTTTTCAGCAGCTCTACAAAGGTGGTTTGTATGTCTTGTTTTGGTTGTTATTTCTTCTTGGTAGCTAGTTCATACACATATATATATGATCCTATGTTCTTGGGTTTGTTGTTGCCATGTTATTAGCCTTAATTTTTTAGATTACAAATCATAAGATTAAGATTTTATTCTGCTATGTTTTCATATTTAAATGGTTAAACTACTTTGAAAATGGTCCAACAAACCCAACATATACAGCCTATGTTCGTCAATGGTTTGGCGGTGGTTGAGGTTTTGAGGATTTTGCTAGGTCTTGTGAAGGCACTTAAGGTTCTGCTTGTGATGGATCCAAAATGGCCTTTATCATGTTGACAAAGTCATTTGCATCTGACATCTTCTCTCTATTCAGCACATGTGTCTTCATCTGACTCATATTGTAGATGGCTTCTAATGGTAGTTTCTTAAGAGAAATTAGTTCCCATATGGTTACAGTAGACAGCCCATCCCTATGTATTAGTAAAGCTCTATCCACATCAACCTCTAGCTTCACAATGTTTCCTAATTGCAGAGGAGTCTTTTTCTTCTTTCTTTTCTCTCTTTTGGAAATGATCTGATCATATGCCATATTCAGTAGTTTAATACACTTCAAGAAGAAGTGCATGTCTTCTTCTCCCAGCTTGTTAGTTATTTCTCTTAAGTGTCTGGTGTAGATGTAGTGGATGTATGATTCATCAAGTAGCCTCACTTCATATCCACTAAACAATCTAATCTTTGCACCCTCCTTTCCTCCCCATTTTCTCTTAATTACTAACTCATAAGTCTTCTTATCATAATAAACATTAGAAATTAGAGTGGAGGAATGAGTGCCAGACACCATCTTTCTTTTTTAAGACTCGGTAGGTTTCACTTTAAGCTCTGGAAACACAACTTCCTCTGCTTGTTTATTCCTTTTCTTTTCAAGAGGGTTGATGAAGGATCTATCTTTCCTTATACAGATAGCCTTCAGAGATTTAAAGTTGTCAGTTATTTTGAACATTTTGAGTATCTCTTCAAACTCATACCCCCTGAACATAGCCTTATGATATATCAGTTCCAAATTGGCTAGTTCTTTCAAGTCATGAATCTCTAGGGCATTTACAAGAGCAGAGTGCTCTGTAAAAAATTAAACCAGCCCTGAGATCCTTTTGACCATTAACATATTTCAGTCACTGTCATACTTCCAAGCAAGGATTTTCTGATCAGTCTTGACCTTAGGAGTAGACACACCTTTGATCATCTCTATAGTGGTTAGACCTTCTTGAAGTTTCAATTATGAAGGCACTGCAAACCACTCAGGATATCTATGTGGTATAGGTGCCAAAGAGTCATGATCTCTATGGGTGAGCTGCATATCTTGAGCTGACACTTTGGTTCTAGGCTTCTTACAGGTAATTTCTTCTTCCAGTTTCTTAAGCCTTTCTTTCTTCTCATTGTTCAACCTAAGGATAGTAGCCCTTAGGGAATTAGTCTTCATATTTCCAAGCTTTCTCTTTGTGAACCCTTGACTAGAGAGATAATCCTTCATTTCCCTATTAGACATGTAGGGATCAAGATATAATGAATGAGGAGTAGATGTTTGCTTTTTCATGGATGATACTTTGGGCATAGAAGCTTTGGGAGAAAGAGTCTTCTCATGCTCAGTCTCAAATGTGGGGTCCAACAGCTTGTTCAATTTCTCTTCTTCTACCTTCATTCCCTCATATGCCACACCGAACACTTCATTTGGGTCATATCCATTATTAATTAAGAACATGGCTTTCATCATTGGATCATCAGTCTGTCCCTTTTCAACCATTTCTTGAACTGATTTTTCCTCCTTCATAGGGCTTTCGATTGCTATTGGTTCATCAACCACACAGCCACCCTCAATTTCTCCTTCTTCAAGGTCTGCAAAATCATCCTTCTTTTTTAGTTGAGCTTCAGCCTGTTCATGTTCTTCCAAGAATTCAGCAATAGCTGCAAGGCTTTTGGGATCATCCTTTTTACTTTTCTAGCTTGGTTCTTCTTCTATTATTGGCCTTTTTCCCTTAGCCTTCTCTATTAAGTACTTCCTCCTTCTGGTATATGTTTGCATTGATAGACCAAATGAGGTTTCAGGCTGTTCAGCTTCTTGTGGCAATTTTCAGCATTTGAATTTTCTGTTCATGAATAGGAGCAGCTGATTCTTCTTTCTCTTCTTGCTCTTCACATAGTTTATTGATCAGCTCCTTTTGTTCTTCAGTGAGTGATATAGCAAGCACTAGTTGCATGCTCAATTCCTTCTCAAGAGGGACAGGACATTAAGGAATAACAACTATGGGTCGGCAACAGTCCTCTTATCAACTATGAAGTCCCACAAGTCATCATCAATGATAAATTCTTCAGCTATGAAGCTATCTAGAGCTTTAATCATGTCACTGAATTCAGCCTCCTTAGTGTGAATATCAGTTGTTTTCTCTGAGTAAACTACCATTTCCAAGCTAGACTCATCATGCTTTGTCTTGCTTGTCTCCTCTCCCTTTTCAGTTTCAGTAAATCTCATACATTTAACAGGAGGAGAGTCATCACTACTCTCTCCTGATGAGCTCTCAGAAGCGGCTTCTTTCTCACTATCATCAGTTTTTTCTCATCATCTTTTCTTACTTCTGCTTCAGCTTCCCTTTTAATTTCACCCAACATTTCCAACTCAAATATTCTTTTGGTTAGGCTTTCATTCTAATTCTGCAAGTTGATAATGTTCTCAGCATGTTCTTCAATCAATTCTTCTTGCTCTTCCATAGCAATTGTCTTTATGGCTAAAGTGTCCACATGACCACTTATTTCTTCTCTGGATTGTTGAAGAGCAGCTTTTAACTTTTCAATCTCATTTTCCTTTTCTTTCTTTTATGCCTCATATCTTTCTTTCATCTCTTTCAACTCATTCTCCTTCTCGTCAAGCTCTAACAGTCTATCTTGAATAATGCTAGATCTTCTATTGAGTAATCTTTCCATCTTGGCTACCTTTGGCATAAGTTCTGAAATTAACTCATCTTTCTCATATGGTTTGTTAGTACCGAATTCGGCATAGCTTTTTGAAGGAGCTGCCTCAGAAGTGACTTTCTTTATAAGCATTAGGCTTGGGTGATCCTCCTCATCAGATGATGATTTTGATTTCTCTGAGGAGCTTGTAAAATCACCAAACTCAACAGGCTCGGTCGTAGTGGGAGATGGTTGAGCAGATAAAATGGGTGAATGATTGATTGGAGATATATGTGTTGAAGTGATAGGTTGTGTTTGAGGTGATGGGATTGGTGATTTATGAGGTGATGGTAATGGTGCTCTTTGGGGAGATGGCATTGGTGAGGGTACAAATGGTGATGCCATATCATGAACATGAGGTTCAGTGGGAAAATCACCCCCTACATCCACATGGGGTGACACTGACCTTTGACCTTCATCTCTTTCTTCAACATGCTCATCAGCAGTTTGCTGATCATGAGTAACTAGTTCTTCTTCTTGAATTGGCTCATCAGCAGGAGCCTCCTGTTCTTCATTTTGTTTTTTAAGATTTATATGTTGAAGTATCAAGGGTAAGAGGAGAGTGAGCTCCACAGTAGAAGTTCCTTGGATCTCTCTTTTTGATATATTTGTAGGACTTGGCATCATAATAAGGGATGTCCAAAACAGGTCCTTCAGGTACAATATCAGGGAATTCTTCATTGATGAGACATTGTATGAACCTTGGGTACATCAAGAACATGTGCCTTCTTACTTCCTGAATGTTAGACACTAGACCATTGAACACATAGGCAGACATGTTGAATGGCCTATTGGTGCATAGAGCACATATTGCTGATGTGGTGATCACAGGAATATCATTCTATCCTGTCTTTCCAAACAATGTTGATAGAGGTGAATCAAAAACCTCCATTGTAGGTCAACCAGTCCCTTTACTATCTGCTTGCCTTCATATCCTCCTTCGTAACCAATATTGGCAAAGAAGGTAGTGATTTCATCATCTTCAAGCTTAAGTGGTGTGTTTGCATCATCACCAAACTGTAGACACTGTCTCACAGTTTGTTCAATATTGGTTAGTGAATGATCCTCATTGATTCTTCCTGACAGAGTCTTCTCACTATCTACATCTGTCACTTGAGCAGTACTCCAAAAAGACCTTATGAATCTCTCATAAAAAACAGGTCTAATCATGATAGCATGAGCTCCTCTTGTGGTAGAAATGAATCTGATCATATCTCTAAGACCTTCTGCATCAGGTACATCAGGGTCAAGATAACCACTGACATTATGGAGCTTGCTCCGGGTAAGATTAGCCATGTTCCCTGCATTAGAGGCATATGAGTTAGATTGATGAAGATAATTATCAACATATAAGTTATACATTATGCAAGATTCATTAGTTTGACTTATGATGGTTAAAGATGAATGTTTGAAGGTATTGTTTGATAGGATCACTTCAACTTGTGATGTTATCAAGAATAATCACTTGTTATTTTGTATTTTATGTTTGATGAGATGAATTTTTGATGTTGTTAACCTTTAATTAGATTTTGTTTCAAGATTTGATTTCAATATTTCCAATTTCATCATGCTCTGTTCATACGATGAACATGACTTTAAAGTTTCCTTGTTGAGTGGTATTCTTCTTAGTTTGCATGCTCATTGAGGTCAAAAATGATTATCGTTTCTTAGAACAAATCTGATTTTTGGTGTTCTTTATTAACTTAGGGTTCTGAGTTCATTATCAGTCCAAATGTCCGACGTTTTAGGTTACAATGTTATGTAGAATCGAATATGAGGACAAATTAGATGAAATGAAACTAAGATAACTGCTTGTTAAAGATGATGATTATTGATGAAGATGAATAGTGTGTTTTCGCTCGTCGCACTTTAGAGTCTCACAAATTTGAAAAGTATTAAATGACCTTTTGAACTTGCTTTAAATAGTCAAATAATAGTATTTACAAGTTTTTCACAAGTTTCAGAACAAATGCGGTCAAATTTTAATTCACACTGTATCAAATGCGGAAAGGTTTTAGACATCCGTATTTGTTTACTGTTGCAAATGAAGAAGTGGAAAACTCAAGAATTTGGTCATGCGCATTTGTGTACTGCAGCAAATGCGGAAGTGCAATACTTAAGATTTTGGTTATCCGTATTTGTGCACTGTTGCAAATGCGGAAGAACAAAATTAATCAGCATTTGAGCACTGTAGCAAATGCGGTTGATCGAAGTTGATCAGCATTTACTCTTTGTAGCAAAAGCGGTTGATCAAAGTTTATCAGCATTTGCTCACTGTAGCAAATGCGGCAGCGTAAAATTTCCACATTTACTTGATCATCATCCATGGTGATAGAAGAGATTAAGCACTTTTAATGCATTTTTGAAAGTACATGTAAAGTGTTGATGTTACACATATCCATAAGTGTGAATGAGTAAAAACTAATGCAGGAATGAAAATATCATCTGCATTGACAAATGCGGTAGAACACTTTTGTTCCGCATAGGTTTTTGACACTTCAAACTTTTCATGTATACTTGTTAGACACCAATGCGGTAGAGTAAACTCTTTGTCCGCATTAGTTTCACTTTGACATAAACAGTTACCCGCATTAGTTATATGCATGGGTTACCTTCACCCGCATTAACCAATGCACTTATCCGCATTAACTTTTGAACTTAATCAAAACTTAATGTTTATGTTTTGGTTTTTCTTGTTATGAAGAACTGTCTTTGGTTGAATTATCTTATGAAGTTGTTGACTATTGTTGGGTTTATCAATTCTTGCTTGGATTGACTTGTATGTCAGAAGTAATACAAGTTTCCCATTATTTGACTGATCTTAGACTTTTTATGCTTCCAGGAATCTGCATAAGCTAAGATACTATGGTATAACTTCTGCACCAACACAAACATTTTCTTTTTTATTTGTTTTGGAGTTTTAAGAAAGTAATTTAAGATAGTAAATGTCTATACAAACTTAATCAAAAAATTTAAGTTACTCCCCCTAAAGTTTATATCCACATCTGGATAGAAACTTTACAGATTTAAAACCTTTTGAATATAAATTAATTTTGATTATTAATAATGAAGAGAAGTATATCTTTTGTTGGGATCATATCAATCTTACATTACACATGTGCATCCTTTATGTTAAAGTGGACATATTTATGAACTTCTTGACTAAACGTATGTTTGTCCTCTTAAACTCATACCAGGTTGATATTTTTATGCACGTGATATTTATCATGTTTTGGTTGATTTAATTATTCAATATTTACCTCACACACAAAAGCATGCAATGATCAACCATCCTTATGTAATGCATGGTAGAACTTTTTCATAACTTTCTTAACCAGGTTACTTAAGTTATGAGATCTCATTTTTACTGATACTTATTGGGATTCTTTTACTTTAATCCTTTTCATGATGATCCATATTGGGATTCTTTTCACTTCACTTTGGAAGGTGATCCATGATTGGATTCTTTTGTTCATTCACATGTAATGTATTGTTTTTTGTAGATTCATCCAATTTGGATGTGTCCCTCGTTGGGAATCTTTTGGATCAGTACATCTACACTATGTGCTTGTTTCATCAGGTCTTTGCTCAGCAAAACAGAGATGAATCTTGATGTAGGTGAAAGAGATTCATAAAGTATCATTTCCTGGTGTGTTTAGGTTACTACACATACATGAACTTAGATAAGCTAATACATACCAGTACTTTGAGATGAGATTTTCACCATTGAATAAGACTTTAATTCATCACAACATGTATCTTCTCTTCTAAGTTGAGCCTACCAACATATCTAGTAAGTCATTACAGTCTTTCAAAATTTAAACTGAAGCACAGTGAATGATATAACGACTGTATTTATATCATTTCCCATATATTCTTTTCTTCATTAAAATTGACTTCTTTATGTGATTTCTGATGTTTTTGAATTGTTTTTGATGTTTTGATTGGTTTTACTCACGGTTAATCATGCCAATAGATTGAACTAGGAATTCAAACCTACTAGGTTCAAATGCCTTGGTAAATAAATTAGCCAATTGATTTTCAGTGGGTACTTGAATCAATTTGATTAACCCCTTTTCAGCATAGTCTCTCAAAAAATGATATCTAATTTCAATGTGTTTTGTATTTGAGTGCTGAACTGGATTATTTGTAATGAAAACAGTTGCAGTGTTGTCAATGTGAATTGGTGTACGCAAGAAGTTAAAACCATAATCAAGCATCTGGTTTTGAATCCAAAGGACTTGAGAGCAACAAGCTGATGTTGCAATATACTTAGCTTCTGCCGTTGAAACAGATACGTTTGTCTGCTTCTTTGTTGGACCAAAAGAACCAATGAGCCAGATCAGAAAAACCTTTAAGTCCCACAGACATCATAACAACTGAAGTAGTCTACATCAGCTGAAGACAAAAGTCTGAAGACAAAGTCTAAAGACAAAAGCCTGAAGACAAAGTCTGAAGACAAAAGTCTGAAGACAAAATCTGAAGACAAAAGCTGAAGAAAAAGTCTGAAGAAAAAGTCTGAAGACAAAATCTGAAGACAAAAGCTGAAGACAAAGTCTGAAGACAAAAGCTGAAGACAAAGTCTGAAGACAGAGTTTGAAGATAAAGTCTAAAGATCAAGTTTTCAGAGGTTGTCACAACAGGTGAAGAAGTTCTCTTTAGTAGTTGTGATGGTTTACTTTCAGTAGTTGTCTTTACATTTTCAGTAGATTGTAATAGTAGTTTAGTATAATGTAAAACATCTGAAGATCTTACACTTCAGATGTTGTAGTTTCAGTAGTTGTAGAATTAGCTGGTACTTTAGCTTTTATTGTAAGAAGATGTCCTCAGTTATTGTGGACATCTTCAGTAGTTTCAGTTATTTTCAGTTGTTTGTATAATCTGTTAGATGTCACTATCAGGTGACATCTGCTGACTTCATATTCCTCTATGAAAGGAATGTTGACCTAATTTGTATTCGCCGATGCTTATGAATGAATGAGAACATTCTCTTCTACAGAAAACTTTCTCTCTCTATAACCGTTACTGTTTGATTGAATATTCATCTTATTCTTGCTTAAATTTTGTCTAATTCTAGTACTATTCCAATACAAATCATAACCTAATTGATCAAACTAGATAATAGATCCTTACAAATGGTATCAAAGCCGGTTAATCATTGATCGATTTAACAATTGATCATTGAAACTGCTCTTTTGATATCTAAGTTTGATCGAATTAGCAAATTTGCAAGAATTGGTTATAGAGTTTGATTTTCTGTTGCTTCCGGTGAATTAATTTGAGGTTCTACTTGTTTAAAACAGAGTTGTTGAGTTTTT
>BJCM01027507.1:0-10879 GCA_018326385.1 Flaveria bidentis | reverse complement strand
TTTTCTAAACTATAAATGTTTTGTTTATAGGTTATCCATTGGAGTAAAAGATGAGACTCATAGCCCCGTTTTGTATTTATAAGCTTTTTGGGGGAAAACATATTGTTTTTATGATTGATGCAATTATGTAAGATTTTGAGATGTACTGTCATTTATGTTACAACCATTAATTCGGATGTGAAACCGTTAGATAATTTAGGTAGCGCTACTTAGGAAAATATTTCTTGCACTAATAGGATGAGTGTTGTGATATTATATTATTTGATTTTATGAATTATATTATGACAATTATGAAGCATCTGATTATTATGTAAGGTTTGGTTGTATTTAATGCATTAAAAATATTTTGTTTGAAATTAAACCTATGATCTCATCAACTATATGTTGATCATTTTGAGTATGCTTTTTCAGGGAATCATCATGACTAACAGAATAATGTTCTCTTTTGATGTGTATAACGGCTGGGGAGAAATAATGGGGAAAGTTTGTGTTAATCTAACCGTAAACATATATGATCTCAGCTTATCGGTGGACGCACATTTCCATCGCTATTGAAGATGTAGTAGTTAGATAATATGTTTGTAATAGGATTATGTTAGATCAAATTTTGACTGTTAATGATGTGATGTAATCCTAACTTTATAATTATAATTGTGAAATGAAGTATGTTATGTTATGTTTTGTTGTGCTAATCTATTTAGTCATTTAATCAATGACATCTTAACAAGCAAGTCACACCCCAAAGCATCTCACGCTTCCACCGGGCTGTGACATAATGTCCTTCATAATATGGAGAAGATTACTTGTAGTCCGGATAAGATGATGGTATATCATCATAATAGACATCCAATAAATATAATTTTATTCTCGTCTCTTCACACTTTTGCAAATACTCAGGGCAATGATCTCGCGTGTGAACTGGACTTCCACATCCGGTACATGAATAATAAACTCTATTCATGATAAGGTTTAACATCTTCAGAGTAACCTACAAGATATAAAACACCTAGCATAGCACCGCACAAGACAAAAGAAAAGAAAGGAAAAGAAAAAAAAGAAAACTAAAAAAGTAACAAAAATAACATTTTGTGCACTAGCACCCCGACAACGGCGCCATTTTGATCTGGTTGTCAAGACTCGATCAAAAACAAGTTAAATAACCGGTCTTAGCTACCTTTATTGTGTATGGGTAAGTAAGGTCGTCTACTCAAGGAATATGTGGAAAGTGTTTAATTAACGTGAGTTGATTAACTTAAAGACTCAAGCTTTAGAACTAAAAATTGAAACTTTGAATGAATTAATGATCAGAAGTGCATAAAGCAATGAACTTTAGAATGAATTTGATTAAATAATAAGAAACAATCACTTCCAGGTGTCCAATTCTTCAAGATCAACAATTGGTAATTCTAAATTAGGGTTTGTAATGAACAATACTTAAAGATCTCAACTTTTGATTAAAGTGATAACAAAGGAACAATCTTTTAAGATTCGTTCATTCATAATGTTACCAATTCACTTATATCACGTTGCCTACTTTTCTTAATGAGTTCACGATGCAAGGAAACCGCAAAACTGATAATCAAACAAACAACTTTATTTATACGTAACTTGTTTAAATCAATCAAAACATAATCTTTTATTCAATAGATCAATGTTTAATACAAAAACCTAATCAATCATACCAATCATGTCACTTTACAAGAATTTTACTCTTGAAAGAAATCAAGAGAACCTAGCCACGCATCATCTTCGTTCAATCTTCAATCTTGACTTGTAGAATGTTTGTGGATGGTTTGGGGAGCCTTAGAACAGCAAAAATCACCTAAAGTTTGTCACTTTTTGTCTCTAAGAAGTTCTTGATCGAATTAGGGTTGATTTGGCTTAAATAAAATTGAAAACCACAGAATTCGGAGAGCTGTTTAGGGGACCGGCGTATCATACGCCCATATTGGGCGGATAATACACCCAACTTTCTGAAAATTCTGTCAAATACGCCCACAAATACATCGCCAATACGCCGACCAACGTATGATACGCCTATACCTGGCATATCCTATGCGGGGCCTTATGAAATTTTGATTTTCACATGTAATTTTTTACGAGCTTTCTGTTGACTGGTCGTGAACCCTGTAACTATTTTCCTAGCGCAAGTTATGCCCGTTTTAAGTTACCATGGTCTTGAACCTTTGGTTTTTGCATTTCTTCACTTCTCGGGCTCTGATTTCCATCCCGCTTCTTCCATACTCTTCATGTTTCACCAAAATTAGTTTCGGTTTCCCGTTTTGCATCTTTTCATCCAAAATAAGCTTACCTTAGCTCTAATCATCTATAATTCAAAACACCATGTTAGGACCGTGTACGTAGGAAGTACTAACTGATTATGCATGAAACCAGATCAAATAGTGCGGAATCCTATTTGATTGGCGATCCAATCAATGAGAACGCAATCCCGATCAATCTAACGATTAAAGAAACGTTAAGAACAAGTAGAAAATGATCAGATGCGAACTATGAACTTTGAATAGGGTTTATGGACGCTCTGGACGCTAGGTTATGAGTATGTGTCAAAAGTCTAATTTTTTCACGAATTAAGTAATATTTATAGGTTGGCAGTCTTCATTTGTGCGACTAAACCATTAACATGGTTCAGTCGTGCGACTGACCCATGCAACTGATTTATACGCACGACTGAAAGTTCAGTCGTGCGACTGAGTCAATCTCATGTCTCACTCGTACGACTGATTCAGTCGTCTGGTTCAGTTGTGCGATTGGTTCATTAGCCCGATGTATTCATGCGTATGGTCCATAAGTATGGTCCATTAGCATGAATCATCATATAACAACTTCAAACCTATATAATAAGTTTATATATATGAATAAGATATAAGTAAACATCAAAACACAAATCATATATTATTACAATGTTTATTACACATATGTAAGCCATGATAGAGTTTTACATTAAGCACATAAACTAGGGACATATGTATCAACAAACTCCCCCTTGGATCTAGTTTACTCTAATGCCTAACATCCTTCATATGCTCCTCAAACCTCTTGTACTTCTCCTCTCTTGTGACTCCTGCGTGTATTTCAAACGCAAAGCAGAGCCGTATCACATTTTGGAATTGGAGAGCTTGTACAATATCCTGCGTGTCATAGAACAGTGGCCATTTGTATAAAGTGTAGACATCTTCAGCTGACAGGTTGGTAAGCCACATTGGGTCGAATACCCTGATAGTGTCCATTTTTCCCTCTCTATACAGAACTATGACCGCTTCACTCGTCCTCCAGTCATAATACCACTATTTGAAATGTGAAGTGAAGTCCTGAGGCATTTTCCGTAAGGGAATCTTCGACATTGTGCACGGGGGACTCCACTTCAACACTACTTTAGGCTTTCCAGATATGGGATCCACTTCAGACCTATGAATAAACCTCTTCGGTTGTTGAGGTCTGAAGTTTACCCACCTGGTGTAGTATTCTTTCTACAGTGCAGCTTCAAACCAACCTGATATCTTTTTGGGATCAACATACATCAGATTTAAGCATGCCAGTTGGTTGAGCTCAAAGCCTGGGAGAGTCTTCAGATCATGAGGATACCTAAAGTACTCTATTTCCTTCTCCCTTTTTATTGTATAAACGTTTAGGTCTTCAAAATACGCCCACACTATGATCTTTCCAGACACCTTCTAATGTTTCTTGACCTTGTAGAGTTTGGTGTAGGCGTTTTGCTTTAGAGCGGTGCACTAGGCTCTTATTTCAGCAAAACAAGCTTCCTATTCCGCCATCTTTATATCAACATCTGCATCCGAGGCTTGGGCTTGGCTTTCATCTTATATGTTTCTTTCTCCATCACATCCAGTTTTTCAAATGTAGCACTGCCGAGAGTGTCACCCAAGTTGGGGATCATATTTCCTCTCATTCAGTGTACTCTGGATAGTGTTTAGACGTGACATCCTCTATCTCTATTTCATCAACATCGTTCAGCTCATCATCACTCATAACATCGACCTTTGGAGCGTCTTTGACGAGCTCATCAGGATTCAGTTTGAATATCTCAACAAGTTGCTCGTCGGTCAGATCGTGAATAATTTCTCCTTCTTCGGGAGTGTAGCTCACTGACCTTCTCACAATTCCTTGCAAATCAAGAATCATGGTGAATTAAGACTTGATTTGCTAAAGGGGAGTAATATCATATTCATCTTGCTATGAAGTTTTATTTTTATCTTGATCGGTCAATTCTTCAACCGGAGGGGCTGAAGACGAGGCTCCTTGCTCTTGGGCTCTCTTAGTACGCCTCTCTTGAGCCTGAGTAGAAGCTGAGGCAGCAGCATCACCTTCTTCGTCATCATCGTCCCCTTTCTTCTTTCCACTCTGTCCTTCATCATCACCCTCATCTTCTTCACCCGAGTCATCATTATCATCATCATCATCATCATCATCATCATCATCATCATCTCCTTCCCTGATCTTTAAAGGCTAATCTTTGGATTCTTTAAGCCTGAGCATGATCTTCTTGTTCTTTCTCTCTAGCTCCTCTATCCTCTGAACAGAATGTGCATTCTGTTCCTGCAGCTGTGTAATATGCTGAGCTTGAGCAGCATTGAGCTCCATAAGCTGGTTGAGCTGTGCAGCTCTATGCTCATCAGTGGCGAGCAACTTTAGTACCATCCTGTTGAGTTGGCTAGCTGTTCCTCTACCCCGATAGAGGGTAGAGTGGATCCATGGCTCATTGGGACTTGAGCAGATGTCCTGGCTCGTTAGGTGGTGGTGGTAGTGGTGGATGTGGTAAATATGGGAAGCAGAATATGGGTGGATGGTGAAGGGGTGGCTGTGGTAGTGATGGTAGAAGGTGTGGTAGTGGTGGTAAGAGGTGTGGTAGTGGTGGTGGTAGGTGTGGTAATGGTGGTGGTAGGTGTGGTAGTGGTGGTGGTAGGTGTGGTAGTGGTGGTGGTAGCTGTGGTAGAGGTGGTGGATGTGGTGGTAATCAGGGTAATTCTCCTCCTCTTGCTCTTCATGCCATGGGGCTGAGCCATCCGCTTCTTCCTCGAGCCCTTAGAAGAGGATGCTCCCCCAGGGCTACTAGGCTGGTCAGGGATGTATGATGGATCAATAACAGCAGTAGCAGCATCCCTGGACTCACCCTGGCGTCCACCAACCGCCGCAATCCCTCTCTCAGTGGCAACCACCTTACTGCCCACTATCCTTACCAGCGGTTTCTCATCTGACTCTTCCTCCTCTTCTGGCAGGAAGTCTTGATGGATCGGAGCCCTCTCAGTTCCACCCTGAGTGGATGGTGGATAGGATATATCAGTAGCAATGGCCCTCGATGGAGTGGGGCCAGCATCTCCACCATCTTCACTGTTATCGTCATCGTCAGTGGGCAAAACTATAGGCTCTATGTTTGAATCACTGTCATCGTGATGCCACTTCTTGCAAGCGGGCGCCACGTAGTCTTCCCGGGCCAGATGCCCAAACAATCTCCTCACCTGGGGCTTCACCTGCTTGCCCTGGTACACCTTCATCTTCCCAAGTGTCGTTTCATCCATAACCTCAAGAGTGACAACATCATCTCTCTCCTTTAGCAGCAAAGGAAGCTTCTAGTCAATGATCATCTGTAGAAAACGAGGGTACATACAGAAGCCTTCCTTGCCCTTGGCCTCTATATTCTCTACCAGGTACGTTAAGATCATACGAGAGAAACTGAACGGATGGTTCAGTACAAGAGCTACGTAAGCATTCTGGATTTGATCAGACATCTCATCAAAGCCTCCTTTCCTTGAGGCTATGCCTTGAGGATCACATGGGCCAAGTACTTGAACTGGGGGCACAGGTTGCTCTTGTTGAGCACCCTAGCATTAATGTCCCCAACGTACTTGATCCAAAGAAAACATCCCCGAACCGTCAGGGGATGCAGCCTGGTTGGGCAGTCACCATCTTCGCCCAACTCTAAAACCCTCCTCAGATCATCCTCGCTGACCTCAATCTCCTAACCAAAAATAGAACTCCGAATGCGGTAAGGCTCAGCGGATTTGTCCACTACAGCATTTTCCTAGAAAGCCTGCTGAATCGATCTATATGGTGTACATGGTGTAGAGATGGCCTTAAAGATCCTCGATCTCGGCAAAAAGGCAATAATCCCCGTGAACTCAGAAGCGTTCCGGGATGTGACATCCAGATGAGCACAGATTTTGTGCTTCGTGCTCATAGTCCATCTGCTAGCCATGTTTTCGTAACACAAGACACATATACGTTACAATTTGTGTAAATGGATAACATTTGAATTTTAATGAACTTGAATCATTTTGTTCAGTCGTGCGAATGAACAACGCGGTTGAGTCTTAGTCGTGCGATTGGGTTCAGTCGTACGATTGAGCCTGTGATTGAGCTTAGTCGTATGTTGTCCCGTGCGGTTGAGCCAGTCGTGCGACTGAACTCATATGCATGGTTCATTCGTGCGATTGAGTCATACGCCCAGCTCATTCGTGCGATTGAGTCATACGCCCAGCTCATTCGTGCGATTGAAGTTCAACAGCATGTCCATTCGCATAAGTCTCTGTTCGACACTTTAAAATCATTTCTTGGTCTGTACTTGATGTTAACCATTGTGAGCAGGCTCATTACACTTGCAGAAATTCAAAATAACACCTAATACTATTTCAATCAACAATTAAGTCCATTTTAGTGGTTTATTTTGAAGAGTATGTCTAAGTTCTTGTTTTGGGCGATTTCGGACATTAGGGCTAGGTTAAGCGGGACATTGACGTCGATTTTGGTTGTACATTACCTGTAGATACAGTGAGTAATCGTTAGAGTCACAAACATGATGCTAAATCAATAAAATGAAATTTTTGTAGAGTAACTTTGCTTTCGTGCGACTTGACAGCGATTGAGGGTGATGAAAATGTGCAACCGACTCCCCTCTATTTATACTGAAATTACCTTCAATCGTGCGACTAGACCAATTCACATGCTTGATTTGTGTGACTGGGGCTTAGTCGTGCGACTGGCTCAGTCTGTCACATCCATTCGTGCGACTGGGGTTCAGTCGTGCGACTGACTCAGTCGGTCACCTCCATTCGTGCGATTGGTTCATTCTGGTGATCCAATCGCATGGATTGACCCATGCTTATGGTCAAATCATACATCTGGTCCATACGCATGGTTCAATTGTGCGATTGGCTCATACTCATGATCCAATCGTGCGACTGATCCATAATTATGGTCCAGTCGTGCGAATGGCCCAAACTTATGAGTTTGACCTCATGCACTTTCAAACACTTAACCTGTTAACTACTGATAAGACGTTATGACCGGTGATCATCTCAGACATGACCTTTTTTTAATCTGAAAAAGTGATGATCACCTCAGATGTGATCCTTTTAAATTTAAGACCCGATTGGTCACCACAGACGTGACCCTTTTTAGTGAGAGATTTCCAGATTGAATCCAGATGTATAGTCCGACTTTTTCCTAACAAATAACTAAAAGTTAAATAAAACACTAGAAATTTAAAAAACAAAACTAGATATATTTTTGTATTTTTGATTGGAGATGGATTTAAATCTATTAGAGTACTTCTCCGATTTTACTTCCTGGATAACACAGCTTCAAGTTAATTTGATCATAACCGGAATAAATCATCATGGAATCATACATGTATATCAAAATCATTTGGGATATTTTAGTAAACTATTTTGATGCTAGATTCATGTGTTGACCGAGTGTCAATAGCAATTTTAGGAAATCATACTAGAGCTACAAGATGCACACACTGATTTTGACGTTCGAGAACTACAGCTCACGATGATTGTCAGTATACTTGTCCTCTTAAATTAATACATAGATTTTTGACACATATTGGTGACGAGTTAGGTTTAATTATTTCAACATGTATTTGTGGATCCCACGCTTATATGGTAATCAACGTTCTTCAGGAGATTTTTGAGTAGTCTATGGGTATATTTCAAGAAGAAACTATTCTAAGAGTTTTCAAAGAGATGCCAAGCCTCAGGTCAGTACCATCGTATAGCAGAGAGGGGCAAACAACAATGAATTCTAGAACATTTAGGTTATGCTTATCCTCAGGTCAGCGCCACCGCACAGCAGAGAGGCACACAACCTATCTTCTTGTTAGAGCATTTATTTTCTTTTTGCACATAATGCACCAACAAAATAAGTTATTAGCTTGATTTCATTTAGCATTTTTCCATGTGCTTTGCTCACTTTTATGGTCGTCCGCACACATTTGTCGCGTATAATTTTTTCACTTCACCCTTTATTGGAACTGTGTTGATTGTGTTAACCAGGGATAAGATGGGAACCGACAGCAAGCTGAACAACTTAGTTTGAATTTTGAACCACCGACACATCATATAATAAACTAGCAACCTCTAGGTCTACTTTGTCTATGTTACCTTGGTAGCATACTAGTTTTACTATCATTTTTCCTTTTATTTTGCTTAGACTTTTCAGACTTATACTTTTAATTTTGCATCTTAATCATTTAAAAGCTTTTAAAGTCCCAAACAATATGTTTCCTGTGTACTATCATTTTCCATAAACGTTGAATCAGTATCACAGATTTGATTACATTTCTTTTAGCTAAGTTGTCCTCCTCCCTTATTTTTTAAGTAATTAAATAAAGAAACTATTTTAGTACTAATCTAACAAATTCTCCCCCTAAAATTCTAAAACCAAAAATACTTTTTGTGTTTTTGGATTTTAATAAATAGGAAAATATAATAAAATAAAATAAACGAAAAAAACATGTCGGGCTAGGCACTTTCTTCCTCTAAAATCACATCACTTTTCTTTTTCACGCCAATAACCTCTAATAGATATAAAAACCTTGGTTTATTAAATGCTTTTGTATAGAGGTTGGCGCGTTGAAAATCCGTATTAATTATAACCACAACGATTAATTGCTTTTCAAAACAATCACGTAAAATGATATTTAATACCGATGTGTTTAGTTTTAGGATGTTGGACTGGATTTTTGGTGACAGCAATCGCAATAGAATTATCAACAAAAATAGGAGTGTTAGAGAATTGCAAACCGTAGTCGTGCATTTGGTGTTGAATCCAAATGATCTGCGAATAGCAACTTGCAGCAGCAACGTATTCCGTTTCATTAGTTGACAGAGCAACCGATGTCTACTTCTTACACTACCAGGTGACTAACCATCTACCAAAGAATTGATAACTTGCAGAAGTTGACTTGTAATTCATCTTGTAACCACCATAGTCCGAGTCACTATACGTTGTAAGCTCAAAATCATTGTCATGAGGATACCACAACCCGAGTGTTGGAGTACCCTTCAGATAGCGAAAATCCGTTTCACACCAATGAGATGATTCACTTTTGGTTTTGCCTGATATCTTGAACAAAGACACGTCGCATACATGATATTAGGACGAGACGATGTAAGATACATAAGGGATCTGATCATTCCTCTATACATTGTAGCATCAACTACATCACCATTTTCATCGGGTGCCACATCGTGGTTCATGGCAAGTGGAGTTCCAGCAGCTGAAGCATTCTCCATGTCAAACCGACTGAGGATGTCCCCTACATATTTAGTCTGATGTAGGAAGATTCCTTTTGGTGTCTAATCCATCTATAATCCTAGGAAGAACTTCATCTCCCCCATTGCACTCATCTCAAATTCTGCTTTTATGACAGATTCAAATTCTTTACATAACTCTTTGTTTTTGGAACCAAAGATTATGTCATCAATATAAATCTGTACCAGCAGTAAGTCACCGTCTTTTTCTTTGATGAATAACGTACAATCAATCACTCCTCTGCAAAAATCGCGTTTCACAAGATGAGTCGAGAGCTTCTCATACTAGGCTCTAGGGGCATGATGGAGTCCGTAGAGAGCCTTATCCAGCTTGTAAACTCTGTCCCGATGATAAGGATCCTCAAATCCTTTGGGTTGACGGACGTAGACTGTCTCACGGATTTCACCATGAAGGAATGTACTTTTGACTTCTAGTTGATAAACTTTAATTTTCAAGTAAGATGCATAGGCTAGGAAGACACGGATTGCTTCCATTCTAGCCACAGGTGCAAACACTTCATTGTAATCACTTCATTGTAATCAATGCCTTCGACTTGTCTAAAACCTTGAACCACAAGTCGAGCCTTGTTTCTGATTATGACCCCTTGGTCATCTTTCTTGCACTTCAAGACCCATTTAGTGCCAATTACCTTAGCACCTTTTGGTCTATCCACCAGTGTCCATACTCCTAGCTTCTTGAATTGTTGGAGTTCTTCTTGCATGGTAGTAACCCATGCCTTATCGTTTAAGGCTTCACTTACATATTTTGGCTCGAATTGAGACATAAAAAATCGATAAGCATCGTCGTGACGATAGCCTTTTTCGATGACTGAGGCATAATCAGCTGAGTATAGCTGATTTCGTGTTTGTACTCCCGATTGTACATCCCCTATGACGTTGTATAGAGGATGATATACATTTATTCGAGATTCGGGAGTGGTGGGAACAACTACTTCCTGATCAAGGTTTTGAATTCCTGGTTCAGTATCTGTAGCCGTTGGAGTTTGAGGTTCCGAAGTGTCAGAGGCATCAACATCTGATGCTAGTGTACTTTTAGTAGCAGGAAGTTGTCGTTCCTACGACACCTGTGACAAGGATCAGCGTGAATCATCCCCCCGACTATATCATTGGGGATCTTCAATCCGGTGTGCAGACTAGAAATCAGCTGTACTCTGCTGACTATGCTGCAGTGATGGAAAAGGGCTATGTCAATGACGGGGCTTTCTCATGTTTTGTTTCTCAAATCGAGCCCAAGTACGTCAGTGATGCCCTAAAGGATGAGGCCTGGGTCAATGCTATGCAGGAAG